>JAQIWH010006129.1:0-13347 GCA_034695005.1 Cryptops parisi
AGTGCATACAACGGTGAACAAGTGAAAAGAAAAGATGGCCAAGTTCCTCCACTGACATTTTATTTAAATTCTGTGATACAGTTGTAGTTAGTTCCACGACCGAAGGCTCTCGAGGATAACTAAATTACAGGTGCTGCTGATTTTTGGTAAACAAAACGGTTAATACTCGCAAGTTTAGTTTGTGTGGATGTGCCTGCGAGAACAGCTGCAGCATTACGTTTATTTTTCTTTTGTATCGTATTCCTTAATACATCATGTTCAATAAAAGTTTAAATTAATAGATTTTTAAATTAGCTGTGCATAATTGTACGTTTTAAAATGATTCACAACTTTTCTGTAGCATGTAGAATGCTTGAACCTCCCTAAATCAGCTTTCAATATGCTGCAGAACAGATTGTGTTTCAATCCTGTTTGACAGGATTGTTCCATGCATAAATGAAGAGCTCATTTCCAAAAACTTCTTATCTCCAATTTTGTTAATTTTTTAGTCGGAGGCTCTGATAAATATCTGTGCATCCCCGATTCCAAACATTTTATTTTCAAGATACTATTTCCTACTGAAAAGCACTCTCAAAAACCACGTTTATATGCAAAGTCCATGGTCGATAAAAACGTTTCCTGAGAATGTGCATTTCATGGACTTAAAACGTTTAGGAAATAAGCTCTTCAAATCAGCATATACCATAGGCCTGTTACTGATATTAAGGCTAATAGCCAAAAAATAATAATTTTAAGAAAAAATTCTGAAAAATGTATATAAATTGAATTCTTTGGAAAAAAAAAAAAAAAAAACGAACAATATTTGGATTTAGATGCTAAGTCTTAATTAGACCACCACAAGCATATGAAGAAAACCGGGTATAATCTATAGAGTAATTTTTAAACAGACTGTTTAGCATAACCCTTAAATACATGAACATGAAATCGTGGATTCGCTTTCACTTTGTTCCAAGCTAACTGCAAAACAACTCGTATGGCATCCTGTCACACAAATCTTGGTATGTCAATTCGTGCAATGTATGGACAACTGAAGTCAGTTTCTTGCCAACCAGATTTTATTGGTTGGGCATGAAGCAAACGTCAGTTGTCGTCCACAAATTGTTTGAATTGCTACACCAAAAATTGCATGTGTCGGGGAGCTTTTACACACGCCGGGAGTAACCATGCAATTTTGTTTGTTTTGAAATTGCAATGTCCACTCATTCTAAGAATTTAAGATATGCATATTGTTTCTAAATATAAGACCACAGTAAATACATACAGTATAACAACTACAAAAGATATGTATTTGTTATGCAGTTAAAGAAGACTTCAGTTTTTTCCTTAGTATCATTGCGTTTTATTGTAATTATTTAGGTTGTAACCAAATGAGATTTGAAAACCTTTTTTGGTCTGATTTCATACAGCTTTCATTCACCCTTAGAAAAGGTTATGCATGAGAAAGGTATGTTACAATTCAACATTTATTCCCGAGTTTGGTAATAGTTTATTATCGAGATTTGGTTGATAAATATTGTTTTTAATATATATAAGTGTATTTTTATATATATATTGGTGGGCAGCCCCCTCCAAGAATCCAGAAAAATGCCCAAAATGTAACACATTTTTGCTTTTCTGTATAACCTGTGTAGGTACTTTCCGGTTATAGAGAGGCCCGTCTGATGTTGCTATTTTCTTATGGGTTTATTTTGCAAGTTAGGTTAAAAAAAAAACAAAGAAACGTATTAAATGTATGATTTTGTTTTGTTTTCCTAACCTACCTGCAAAATAAACTCATAACCAAGTACAAGCAAATAGCTCTTTCAGAGGGTCCTTGCCATAACCGGAAAGTACCGACAACTGTCATATACTGTAGTTACTGTTGTAAATAATGCAAAAAAAGAGATCCAGTATTGACTTATACATGTTTCGATTTATGCGAAATTAAATTTAGGCGATGGTTCAGCAATTCGATATTTGATTTACGCGAGTTTTGAGTAATTCCATTTTTGATTTCTGAAATTTTCGGTTTATTCATTTATCTATGCGATTTTTTGGCTTCTTAAAGAAAAAAGTTGCTTTATATACGTTTTATGCAAATTCAGGTTTTGTGCAATCTTTGAGTAATTCGGTATTAAATTTATGAAAGTTTTGAGTGATTTCAAGTTTTGATTTATGCGAATTTCAATTTGAATTTTATGCGAATGTAGATTAATGCGATCTTTGAGTAATATAATTATGCGAGTTTCGAGTAATTCTATTTTCAATTTCTCCAATTTTTCATTCGATTTGTGCAAGATTTGTTACATTGGAGATTGAATTTGTTTTTTTGTTTTTTTCAATTTATGCGTTTCTCACTTTATGCGTTTTTTTGGTCAATGGTCCATATAGAGCATATTATCATAAACGTCTGTAGATGCCAGTATGCGTTCAATTACCAGTTCACTCAATCACAAACTAACAAGCAAAGTTGATATAAAAGAGTATAAAAAACAGAAGGTAACCGACCTTAAAAAAAACGACTTATAGTCCCAAACTGCGCACACTTTTAAACTTATGTTATTAGTTATTGTTGCTCTTAAAGGTATTAACTTTATTAGTTATTGTCACTGTTTACTATAACAATAGCTAATTTAAAATGAATGCATACGAATGATGAACTTAACATTAACAAAATCGTGCTTGGCATTCGCACTAGACTTAAAAACAATGAACTTGTTGAACTCTGAAAAACAAATTCCATTGATGACGTCATCAGTGAAATTGCACTTGGTCACCCCCTATCGATTTAAATTCTCTTTCTAATTAACGGATGTCAAGGTGTGTTTTAATAATAAATAACACGTAAAGAAAAAATTCAAGCATTCTGCTCACAACTCATTTTCTTTTACATTTAAAGCTATAAAGTCAAATTATCTATTATAAATAGCATACTTTTAACATGTCAAACCAGGTTTAACATTAGGCTACTTAATAAAATTTTATATATGTATTTTTTATTCGATATTTACAAAAGACGAGACGTGATTTTGAATTCACAGACAGTCCAAATCCTGTGTTTTTTTCCAATATCAATTTCAAACCATAAACAAGATGTAACTGATTTTTAATCGTAGGTAATTTAATCCGCTTAACAGCGTTTGTTTATAGATATATATTTTTTGTATTAAATTTTTTTACACCCAACTTAATCACTCATTAAAATTCTAGCGTAGTAGTAAACAAAGCAACAAAAAAATCCCACATTAAATTCCTACGTAATTTATTTAGCACTTCATTTAAGAGAGTGAAAACTGTAATCATCTAGCAACGGACGGTTCACTTTTCTAATTATATATAGAAAATGATTCGACTTGACATAGTTTAAAATTATGTTCAATCTTTTTTTATTGCAAATTTTATATATTATATATATTTAAACTACTGAAACATGCCAAACTTGTCAAAATACATTCCATTTTTGTTATTATTATGGTACAATTTCATCATCAAAATAATAAGGCGGGTAAGTCGAGTTGTAAAATTAAAGAAGGGATTGACAATTTGTGGTTTTCCTTCATTTTTATAAAAGGGTTATAAATTAAACATTTTTTTCACCCCACGGTGACACTTAATTTTGCTATTGCACATTTAATAACAACCTTTCCAAAGCGTTCATTGCCTTAATAAACAAAAATTATTGTGTTCAATTCAAACAAGGTGAGATAGTTTCACGTGACAATAGTCATTTTAACGCCCTTCAATTTACTCGTTTCCATTTTTAAAATCACTACCGGTATCAATAAAAAATGTTCAAATTTACTCCATTAATTAGCTATACAAATATCGATTTACATTTTGCGTTGCGTGCTTACATACATACATAGCATATAAATTAGAATATAAAATTGCGTGCAATTACTGTTCAAGTTTGTAATCATAATTTTACATAAAACATCTCAATTGACTCACATATACATATAAGGTATGCAGTACACATACATATAAGCTTACATACTGTATACGATACCGGTATACATATAAGCTTAAGCTACATATACATACATATTTTTACAGCATATGATGTAGGTCACATATACACAGTATAAGTCCTCTCCCTACTACACATGTACACACACATACATATACTAGTACATAGTATAAGTACCTACTACACATATACAGTAAGCCTACATACATACATATATAAATACCGTACATGGTATAACCCACATATACATGCAGTACACAGGAAGGTCTCCATTAATGCGATTTCGTTTATATGCGACAAGAGAAATTCTCTCAAATGCACGTTACAGTAAGCCTAATACGCTACTATGGGCAAGAAAATTTCACACTTATGCGATTTTGTGCTGTGGTGTACAAGTAAATAAACGGGTTGTCTCGTTGCAGTTTTGTTTTGTACTTCATGATAATTTCAATTATAGTGAGGTTTTCTCAAAAGAGTAATACCCGTATAAATCGAAAATCACCTATAGTTTGTTATCAAAAATGTATAAACTACACGCATTTTATTATTCTATAGAATGTCTAGTCTGCTTGACGAAGTATGAAATAACACATGGAATACAACTGTTTAGCATAGTTCATGTTGGTTAATATTTTTATTGTAGGAAACAAAGTCAAAGTTACCAAAAGTCAAAAACTAGTAAAAGAAAAAAAGTGAAATCAAAACAAAGAAGTCCAAAATAAATAAAAGGAAAATACGTCCAAATTATGTTTGTTAATAGGCCTATATATTTTTTCCATATTCTTGTAATTGACTCTGTTGACTACAATCAACATTTCAGCTAAAACAACATTTAGGCCTAGCTTTAAACCAACTTTAAACATAACTGTTGCAATGCTAATTTCATCCATTATTTAAACCAGGCTTGGCATTCTGTAGAATACCTAGATTTTATTATACATTGTCATGTTCATGTATAGTTTCATTGTCGTTCAAAACTTTTAGTTGCATCATTCAAAGTAAACATTACTTTTACATCGTAAACGTAATTGCTCATTTTAATAATGTAACTTAATTCGTAGGCCTAAGTGTATTCCAAAATCTCATCATAAAAACAAAATAATAAAATTAAAAAGATTTTGCAACTTAATAAACCATGAAAACAGCAACGATTGCTTCCAATACCCTTTACTCAGAGTTGGAAAAAAAATAGATATTCCCACAAGACGAAAACAAAACGTTGACAATCCACCACGAAAAACTTCAAATTAGAGGGCAAATTGTTAGGTATTTGTTGTTCCGTTGTAGTAAATTTATAACATTTATTACGAATAATAAGCGGTTGACTTTGTAATAAAGAGAGCAAATAGCAATGGTTGCCCTCGATCAATGAGGGTCGTGAACGGATAATTATAAGGTGACAAATTGCACTTTTAAACTAAAGAAAGTTAAACGACTATGTGCAATAGGCATTTTCCTTCATCGTAGGAGTGAGGTTTAGTGTATGGCGCATAAATGTTTTGCATAAAAACTGTATATTTAAGCTTCTCATTTTATGGAAAAATAATATATATTGGTGGAAATGAAAAACAAAATTCGCTTATATGCGATCAAAGCTGACTGAATCAGCGCTAACAATTTCTTGGGCCGTCTATTATAGTTCACACCTTGTGGTGCTTTTGAGAGGCTAGATTCAGGTAGTTAATCAATCAAAATCGCATATGGGAAAAAACTTCTTTTTTTATTTCCACACCAGCACAGATACAATTATTTTTCAACAAAATGAAAAGTTATATAGTATTTATGCAAAAATTTCATGGGCCATATACTAAAGTTGATTCCATTGTCGTTCAATACACATTCCTTTAGTTTAAAAAGTTGAATACTGTAGTGGAATACTTCTTGTGTCTTGAATACCTTACTATTCAAGAAGTTGAATACTGTAATACTTTACGGTTTAAATACGTTCCAGAAAACTTGGCTGTAACGCTAAATGCCGTATAACGAATCATATAGAATCAGATGTACTGTTCTGCATTAATAGTAGCCTACATAATTGCCTTTTTAGACTCTTCATGTTAGCTTCACTTGTGAGTGATTGAGTGATTGAGCTAGGAACGTATACTGCCATCTACAGTCGTTTATGAGAATGTACTGTATAGTTCAAGGTACCAAGGGCCGCATGAATTTAAATTCTCATGAATCAAAACGTGCAGAAATCAAAAATAGAATTACTCAAAACTCGCATAAATTGAATTACTCAAAGATTGCATAAATTATTCGCATAAATCGAAACATGCAAAAAAGATTTTTTTTTTTTTGCATTATGTAGGTATCGTACATACCGTATATCTGTATATGACGGTACGGTAAGCTATATAAAGAGTATGTTTAAAAATCATTTTTGATGTACTTGTTTATTTAATAATGATAAGAAATGTATTATAATGCGTATAATTATTATTTTAATATTAAAACATTTTTTATAGATGCTGTACACTTACAGTATGAGGTTTCCAGATATTTTAGCCGTATACTGTATTTCGAAAAACTGTTTGCGCCGTACAACGAAACTGAGCCACAATTTTAAAAAGCCGTACATAGAGCCTTATAAAGAGCGGTCGTACAGCGGAATATGAGTGTACAATATCAACAAATTTGCAAATGTGAGAAGCTAATGCAGAATTTTACACTTCACAATTGGTAAAAGTCAAGAATACGGGAGTTTAATTCCTATAAATAACATTTCAATATTTAGTCATGCTACGCTAGAAAACCGGAAATAGGACTAGCACTCTTTATGAACCAATTATCTTTATCTACTGTCGAAGCTTACTACTAATCCGATCTACTTAAGTATAAACAAAACATAAAACGTTTTGGTAGTACAGTTTTAAGCTTCAAACACAAAAGTCAACTGCTTAAATCAACCTATGAAAAAAAATTTAACAACTTTTTGTTAGTTTCTATCTTTTTTTTTTACGTCCAATTTTTTATCAACAGTTTTAATTGACTCATTACGACTCGAGCGTAACGCCTACTTGCAAACATTCTCTCATTTATATATTTTTTTCCTGTGAAAAAAAATGATTTCAAGTATAAAGAATAAAAAGTCAATTTATCTCTTAAATCATAATTGGCAGTGCTAAAAAAATCAATTCAACCAACGATAAAAATAAAATCAATAAACCTAAAAAAAAAAATAGAATCTATGACGTCATGAATGAGTTTCTAAATAAAACTGCATTAACTATTTCAATTTCAAAGTGTATTGAACCCAAAGAATACATTTCGTAATATAAAAACAGTCCAAGTTTTGAAGATTTATAAGTTTAGAATAATCACTTCGATTACTATATAGTGTGCCTTTTAAATTGACTGTAATTATGTGCACGTCAAATAAAATTGCAAAATTCTTATATATCGATACCCTATATGTTTATAAACAACGCTAAAACAATTTACAATCACTAGCAAAAAATAGTTTCACTGAAACGATATAAAACCGTACCCACCAATTAATCGGTCGTAAAACTCTTACACTATTTGATCACATAGCTGTTTGTTAACAATTCTTCAAAGATCCCCTACTTAAATATTAATCAACAACTCATTACTTGTCAAAATACGAGTAAGTTATTTCCCCTAACAAAAAATAAAAAATTGAAATACAGACTCCACCCCACAAAAAGTCAGGTGAAAGTGAATGTCAAAAACTTTTGGACATAGGTTCATTAGCAATGAGGACATTAAAGAACATGAGATTCTAATCGTACACATTTTTCAATGTCAATTTTTTTGTTGTTGATGTGAGCACAGTTATTGCATCAGTTTTTGAATGTGAACTTTCCTTGTCACAATTTTTCTGGTCCACTCCTTTTATCACACTTTTAACCAAATTTTCTGGCCTTCAAACGTGTTTCTTTATTGCATTTTTCAGGGTTTTTCAAACAAGGCAAACTATATATTTCAATATCTAAAAAATATCAATACCATCAAAACCCCAAATTTATAAACTGGCTTTGATTCTTAACGTTTTTCTGCGGAGAACGTTTTTCAATAAATTACGTGATTACGGTACGGTACTAAGTCACACTTTGAAAAGCTTCAAAATGCATTTGGATTATTTCATTTGGCAAGTTAGGTTATTTAATTCCATAGAATCGTCCTGAATTTCGATTTCAATTGATAATACTGTACAAAGAAAAGCTCAAATGATTCTGTTTCTAAGAAAATTTATCATCAAAACAATATCAAAGACCTTAGCAAAGCATGGAGATAGAAGTTAGAACTAACTTCAGGTAAAGTACAGTATACTAAAATAGTATTGCTGACAGTAATGATAAACGTTTCACGGGTTTTACAGTGATTTAAAAATATACAAATCTATTAAAACGTGAAGAAAGGATAGTCATTTTTCACTACTTCCCGTGCTACAGCACGGGTAACTTTCTAATATTTAAATAACTTTCAATCAAATTTAAAACAAAATGCACAATATTAAATATATTGTTGTTAAACAGTGTTGCTTTAGTACATATTTAATCTTTAACCAATTATCCTTTAACGACCATCACTGATGCATGCTATCAGTCATACTTAATAAGCCAAACATAATCAGAATAATAGCATAATTGGTGCAAAAAATCATTAGTAATATAGTCTTTACCTTCACGTTGAAATAAACAAAACATATTGTTAAATCTACAAAATCTGTTGTTATGCTAGATAAAATCTACTGAAAAAAATTACAATGAACCTAACATCCTGTATTAAAAAAAAGCATGCTTTCGTGATATGATCTTGTTTTAAGTTTACTTTTCTTTTATTATCTAGGGGTGATAATATAAAGTGTGTTTTAAAGCTATAAAAAAACTCAACGTTTACTTTTATTCGGTATTAAAAATTAAGAATGTCACATTTCATATAATGCAAACTGACAGATTGTAAAAATCCTTGGAAATTAAGTGTTCATAAAAGTTAGGAATTTATTACACGAGTAATAATGTTACAGTTTTATAATATTATAAAAAAAGGCTTACGTTTATTGTCCCCTTTCAAAACTGTGTATAGTTTTTTATTCGTATCATTTTTTTTTTATGTAGATGACAATATTAATCGGCATGTTTAAAACCCTTGAGCCAATTCTTTTCAAGTTTAGCATTAAGGAACAGTAGCCACGATGGCATCTTAAACGCTCACTCAATTAACACTATAAAAAACAAACAATTTCACCGAAATTATTGATATTTTTTCTTTTACTGACAAAAGGCAATTTTTCTTTGACTATATAAAAAAAGTACCATTAAAAATTACTTTATTTTCTTTTGCATACCGTACTTTTTAGTGGTATTATTCATCATTATGTAATTAGTAGTTGTTCCCTTCGAGTGTACAGTTACTAATGAGATCACTTTGATTTCTTTATAAAAAAAATAACAGTAATAAATGATCACTTAAAGAAAAAGAGACAAGAATATTTTCATAAAATTTATTTATATAACTCTTGTAATAGGCATGTATTTTTTCATCAAATTATTTACATATTTTATTGATTTCATGTCATTTATCATTGCAAACAGCTACAATATAAATTTTTAATGGAAAATATTGAACATGATGCACTTGAAAAACACTTCATAACGAAAAGCCAAATTTGATGTTGCATAAAGTAATCATAAAATTTTCAGATAATTGCAAAGTAATCATAAATTTTACAGATAATTGCACAGTCCCTAATAGCAGTTATAAGCAAACCGTAGTTAACTAATGCAAACGTTAAACTTTTTTAAAAATTTATTTTAATATATTAAAACCAACATCAAAATCTGTAATAACAATATCCATGCTCTAATATTTCATCTTTTCAGTGTTAATCTTTATGTTGACAACTCTATGTTGAGGGTTAAAGAAAGAAAAATTTGACAAATTGCATTATTTTTAAATCAAGAAACTGAGGAAAAGCAACGTTACTGAGCTTATAGATAAGTTGAATTGCTCATAGGTTTACTTAATAGTCGTTTAGTTATAATTGCTGGTTAAAAAGTGGAAATTTACAAAAGAAAGGTATTCAAAGATAGCCAGTTAAGAAAGATGTGCAAAAGATGTGCCTTTAAAAAAGTTGTGTATAATAACCATAGAAACTTGTGGTTGTGAACTGTTACACAGATGATAGCATTAGAAGAATGAGCTTGTTAGATTTACCCAACTTGTAATGTAGAAGAATTTACAGCGTAAAGTGTAAATGATTTGCATTGAAAGACGCCAAAAAGTGAACTTCTAGAAAATAGTATACTTTGGTTCAGTTCAACCTTCAGTACATTTGATTGAACATTTAAACAGCATTAACATAATAATAATACCTATTATTAAATGTTGTAATAAACTGATCAAATGCTTTGAAATTAAACTGAAGAAAAGTTTAATATGGAAAATTAATGTGCAATGTAGTCTGATTATTTGTTAACAGAGTAGTTGGTACTGCCAATTAAAGTACATGAAGCATTAATGATTTGCGTTTCATTATTCTAAGAAAAGTTTTGCCAAAGAACCTATAAACCTGAGTTTTCCCCACAGTTTCATTGTTTGCTATCAATTTAGTGAAATATTTGACATTTGTCAACTCCTAAAACGCGCGATTTGCAATCCAAGATGGCGTTCCTATCTAGAAATTAAATGGCGCGAACTGCTGACCGAAAGGATTGCTGCCACCGAACGAAGAATCGTGAAAGCTTCCTTGTGGTTGGTGGAACGATTGATGATGATTGGGTTCGGGGGCGGATGGGAAACTACGGAAGGAACCACCACCAAAATGGTTGCCACTACTGCCATCGTCGTCGACATGACCGGAAGAAGAATGGGATGAAGAACTGAAATGGGATTGAGGTGCAAATTGGTGGTGATTTTGAGGTTGATGGTGGGTCTCTGGTTGGTGCTGAGCAGCAGCGGGTGCTTGAAGGGGTGGGGGCGTGGGCAAAGTTGGACCGGAAGCGCGGAAGCCATTTTTGTCAGCGGTGTAGTTGATGGTGACTTTCTTGCCATCAGCTCCTACGTAACTGTAACTTCCTTTAACAGATCCGTCAGCGCCTAATGTTTCTCGACGCATTTGACCGTCGGCTGTTTGGAAGGCAAAGTTCTGGGAACCGTCTTTGCCGATTCCATTGAAGACATTGGCGGGAATGATATGCTGTTGGGGTAGTTGTTGTCGTTGTTGGTGTTGTGGTTGTGGCTGATGGTGATGCTGTTGAGGTTGATGGAAAGATGGCTGATGGTGGTGTTGTGGTTGTTGCTGGAAAGATGGTGGCGACTGATGGTGTTGTTGAAAAGATGGCGGCGACTGATGGTGTTGTTGGAAGGATGGTTGGAAAGAATGTGAAAAGTCGTCGTTGAATTGCGGGGCAGCCATACAACAAACCACCAGTGCCATCCAACTCAACTAAACAGTTCAAAGAAATGGATAAGAAACGCATCAAGAAAGTATATTTTGTTGATATGTTCAATTATCAATGATAAGAACCTCAAATATACCCTAATGGTGGACATTTAGGCATAGGCTACATCATGCTACTACCAATCTAATACCATAAAAAATATTTTAAACACAAAAGCTCAAAAGTGTCCAAAACAACCAATAAAGTCGACAGAAACTAAGATCTGTGTAGTCTCACGTGTACATTTTGGAGCATACTGTACATTCTAAAACTCATCAAAATCATTCACCTCCGAGTCAAGCATACCATTATGCTAATGTCAAAATATCTACATTTTTGTTGTATTCTTACTTTTAAGTGAATTCTTCCACTTTAACGAAACATTGGCATTTTATGAGTTGCCACTAATTGTATTATTTTATAATTTGCAATATAAAATAATACAAATTGTATTGTTTTCACAACAATTCAACACTTCAGTTGAATTTGAACACGCTATATGAAAGTCGAGTCGAGCTTTGCGCGTTCCATATATGCGATTTCACTATAATGAGACGAACTAATTCCTCCCAGCTGATTCCCGTTATATGCGAAAAAACATCGTTATTACGCGATTGTATATGCAGATAAAACCTGATTTAAAACAACTGCTTACAAAATTTTACTATAACAACACCGTAAACTACGCAAAACACACCCCTTAGCTAATTTAAAAAAAAAAAATTTTTTGAAGAAATTCCACGTGACCAAACTCTTAAAACCCATTACATTTCACCTGTCTTATTACTTTTCTTTTCCCTGAACCCGGGGTGTGGAAAACAAACCACTTCGGTGTCAGAACGTGAAGGTATAATTTATCTCAACTTTCAAACAACACGAAATGGAGAAAAAAAATTACCACTAAACCAATCAGGTTTATAAGCCTAAAAATGCATATAAACCTGTTCTTATTTAATAACCACATTTTCCTATCCAGGGACCTCCCTGACAATAGCACTTTGTGCGGGCATCAGTTAATCAAAAACCAGTTTAACTTAAAAGAGGAGTGAGGCAAAGAGAAAAAAAATATAGAATATATACTGTATATAAATATATATATATATTTATTTATATATGTATATATATATATAAATAAGTATTGAAAAAAAAGATTAATGGTTACTTAAAATGGGAGATAATGGGCTCACGTTAATATCTCCAAAACCTTTTTTGTTGCTTTCACTTGTATGAGAGAGGCTTTTAAACGTTCCAGACATGGGCCGTTTAGTGAAAGTATTCAGGTTAAAGGAGTTCCACGTGAATGGACGTTTGTCTTGGGAAGTGAATTAGTTCACGAGCCAAAGCCACAAGATTAATCGGTAAGTTTTTGTTTACTTTTGTCTAATGCTTGGATGAGTTACAGTTATTTAGGAACAGTAGTACAATATCAGTTTTTTGTTTGCTTTTTTTTTTTTGGATACAGGAGGGTAATAACAAACCATGCGAATAATTTTGTGTTTTAGTGCACAAAAAGTAGTTTTGGTATAAGTTGTTAAGAATCTACACTTCGTGTCAGCTAGGTACACATATCGTGTTGTAAATATCTTGTGAAAACACAAAGTTTTCTTATTTGAGCTGAAAAGAGCTATCGGCTAATAAGCTTATAATAATTTTTACGCTATTAAAAGATAGCTGCATTATGATTGTAAGTGTAGTGAAATTAGACTTGCAAATTGTTGTTAATATTAAAAACATTGATATAGTGTTTTTAATTTACACTGAAAATGTAAATATCTAAATAAATGTAATGTAAAAATGTAACTATCTGAATAAACGTAATGCAAATATGAAAATATATAAATAAATGTAAGATACTAAATTTATTAAATAGATCATCTATACATAACAAGAACACTAGATTTTGTCGTCATATACAAAATAATTCTTGTTTATTTTGTACCATGAATTTTCAAGTACACTATATAGTACGCCTACCCAATAACGAGTACA
>JAQIWH010006130.1:0-13346 GCA_034695005.1 Cryptops parisi
AAAATATCGAAAATATCAAAAATTAATAGAAAAATCGAAAATTGAAAAAAATATCAAGAATATCGAAAAGTTAAACAATTATCGAAAAATAAAACACAAAAACAATACTTGTTAGAAATGATCCAAATTGTTAGAAATGATCCTTTCAACAAACACCTACCCCGCACGGTGGAAGATTGCCCAGATTATCCCTAAATTTAAGTTTGGCCCCACGAACCTGCTCACTTCATTTAAACCCATAGCCAATCTGTCTTTTCTGTCCAAGATCATAGACAAACTAATGTTTACGGAACTACATACAATCGCCTTTCAAACTCGCCATAAAAACTCCTATGGTGCAGTCAACACTAAATCTTTCTTGTGGCTATTAATCCACCTTTACACCAATATTGTTACTCAATTCTCACCAAACATAATTTCCCTTACATTGATACAAACCGACATAAGCAAAGCTTATGACACGCTCCACCGTAACTCGGTCATTGAAGCCTGCAGTGACAACAATATTTCTCAGCACATCATCACGATGTTACACAATTTCCTAAGCGAGAGATTTTCCTCGATAGCCGGAGTTCCGAATACCATCGTTGAATCTAAAAAGGGTGTAATACAAGGCAGCGTCACTGGCCCAATACTATACTTCCTTGTGGCCAATACCCTACATCAGCTTCCCTTTGCTGGGGAACAGTTCAGCTACGTAGACGGTAATATGATTTTATCTCGTCACAACCCAAACGAGACAACGCCCCTCAAAAACAACATACAAAATGACATGACACACATTCAAACACGGTGCACAACCCATTCCCTGACACTGAACTCCCTTTAAACTAACAGAATATCTTTTTTTGACCTCCTTAGTAACTACACAAAACCCATAAAGATTCTTAGAATATGGTTTTGACTCAACATTAAAATTTTCTTACCATATCGGAAAAATCACTTCAAAATTAAACTCATACACTTATATAGCTAAAAGACTTAAAAACATTCTAACCCATCAAGAAAAAAAACAACCTTTATCAAGTCAAAGATAATACCCATAATACAATACGGTATCATAATTTGGGATTACACTCTAAAATATCGCAAGTTCACCAACGGCAGTGCTCCAACCATAAAATTATACTAAAATATAATTGGCGTACGTGTAGACTATTTTAAAGTACATCAATCTTAAAAAATTCACAAACTTAAATGTTAAAAGTTGCCGCAAACATAGTGACATAAAATACAGTATTATAGTCTAAGTAGTTCTACGTTGCAGTTTGCGTTACTGTTCCCCTTATACGTATCGGTAGCGTTTGTAGAAAAAACAGTAGCTTACTCTGTGCAAAATGACGTCAATCCTGTCAAGCCACTCAGATTATAAGCCATGTTGTTTATCTTACGTATACGAACAACTAGTTCAATATCATGTATAACAGACGTATTAACATACTTTTTACTAACTTTCTATTAAATAAAATAAATTACTAGATAAAATGATTAATTTTGAAATTATGAATGATTATAATTATACATTAACTTTAATATACTGAACCAACAGCATACTTCATAACAATAAATCATTAGAGTCTGGTCTTCTTCAACAATAGCAATTTTCTTTACTGTGATTTTGGAGTCTAGTATAGGAAATGTGATTCAATTAGCAAAGAGTCCATTAGAAACATCAACCGCGGTAGCTTCATTAAGGAAAATTTATGAGAGTTTAACTCTTGATTTGTACCTCGTTCATCTTCAAAGTTAAAGTTGGTGGGTTTTTTTTCCAACTTCAACGATTTGGTGAGCCATATTTTATCCGGAAATGCGTTCTTTCGAGTAATGAGTTCCTCTACTGACATTTAGAGCCACAATCAAACGCTGTGTATTGTATTTTTTGAAGATAAACATAGCAGAAAAAAAGTTTAAGTGTTTGTTTCTATTTTGTTTTTGGACAGATACCAGTTTTAAAAAATCTGGACAAGTAATTTCTTTTTCATGAAAAGTTGTAAAAAATTGAAACGTTTTTGTCAAAACTACGTTCAAACTGTGCGCGTTAACTTTTGTTAAAGAAGAAACATGAAAACGTGTGACGAATCATATACTCTGTTCAATAAGTTACAAAGTCTCAACTTTTCTTCCAAAGATAAACCAAGAAAAAAGAAATATCAACAAAAGAGTACACAGTAAGTATAAGTAGACACTTAAAAAACATCGCAAGATGTCGACTGCTGTACACGTGGAAAGTTTATCTTGTCTTTCCACTGAAAAAGGAAACAGAAACAATTCAATTGGTCACGTCGCTTGAACACAAAGTCAATGAAATTTTTATACATTACTGTATACACTTATATGATGAGAAAATGACGTCAAAGTATGAAAAAAAATTATGCGACGTGAATCCATCTTTTATATGGTTTTTAAGCTCTATGTGTGTGTGAAAATTTACTGTAAATTAAATGTAAATGTACTGTATAGTTACTGCAACTTTATTATATAGTTACTGTAAATTTACTGTAAATTAAATGTAAATGTACTGTATAGTTACTGCAACTTTACTATATAGTTACTGTAAATTTACTGCAAATCAGTTGTAGTTAAACTGAATTTACTTCAAAGTTACTGTAAGTTTTTCAGTAACTTTACAGTTGCAATAAGTTCCCAGTAAATTTACAGTACATTTACAGTTAATTTTTTGAAGAATTCTTTTGAATTCTTCAAAAGAATTCTTCTAAGTTCTTTTGAATTTAGAAAAATTCAATATTGAGATTATTATGTAAAACTGTGTCTCATATATAGGCCTAGCTAGTGCTGTTAATAGACAAACTCATACCTATGTAAAACACACATGGAATTGATAAAAAAGAATTAATGAAGTTCACTTCGAAATTGGACACCTAACGTGTGACAATCAATGTGTTGCTGAAAACTTCTTTTGTCATTTACTCAAAACTATGAATTGTTATATACAACGTTATTCCGGAAAAACCTTCAATTATTAACCTCTTTTATATCCATTCCACATGTGATTTTGAAAAATAAAAGTTACTCACGAAATAATGCAAAAGCACCAAACAGATTGAAAATCGACATGTAAAAACGGAAGTTATTAAAAGTAGAAGTTTGGCATGGTATGGAAACAAAGAAGGGGCAGCTGCAACACACATGGCCTACATAGGCTAGTGACACGAATCAGTGTTCGTTAACATACATCGACCTAATCATTGCTCTAACACGTGTTCCAACATTTTCATTGCTTTTCAATGGTTTCAAACATAATCAAGTTTTCAATATAGAATATTCTTAGATTACAGTTTTTTTTATACATTATCTATAAAGTTCACTAATACGCGAGTAGAGAATTCTTCTCTCGTTATATGTGAGAAAAAATCTGTATTGTTCTTATTTGTTTATTTGTTTATATTTTTTATTTTGCGTCCCATAAAGACAAATATAAAATACAACAAATCGCAGAAAAATAGGTACAAAAATATGGAAATGCAGTGGAATAAAGAATACTCGAACAACAAAATAAAAGTAAAAAAAACAATATTATTAAAACAAACAAACAAAACAATTCTAAGTAAAAGTCTCAATACATATTACCATACAATATGTGTTTTTTAAGTTGTTTCTTAAAGTGATGCCATTATATCATGCAATCACTATGGAGGCACGTAAAATCAACTTTCCTAATCTGATAAGGAAGATCATTCCAAACTTTGCCATGTGTAAAAAACAAAAAAATTGTCATCAACATAATTAAAAATTTCAGAGTGTAATTCTAATTGATGAATAGTACTTGCAACTAAAGAATACAGTAAAAAACTATTTATAAAGCCTTGCACTACCCCGTGACTTGAGGGTGTTAGGGTATTATTATGGCGAGTCATTTGAAAAAAACGATTTGACAGAAAGTTTTTTAATATAAGAAGCATATCAGCGGATACACCATGAGCAATGCATTCCCGAATAATGGAAACAAGATCTTATCCACAATTTTAGACAACATGGGAAGATTGGCAAGAAGACGAAAAGATGGAAAAGAGTCAATAGGGCCCCCTTTGTAGGTAGGAACAATACAGGCAATGTTCCAGTACTCAGGGTATATTTTTGTTCTTTTTATAATATTAATTAATTGAGTGATAACGCTAATAATTGAGAAACCAATCTTAGATATTATAGTATGATTTAATACATCATCAGAAAAAGTGCTTTTATTCGATAGCTTAGAATTGGTTTTCTTAACGGTTTCACCAGTTATTGTGTCATTAAGAATATTCGAGATTTCATTAATTTTAATACTACTCATATCACACTTCTTATTCATATTACAAGGGTCATCACACCACTTGTTCGATTTTAAGTGGTGGTGCAAATGTGACAATGCTTCTACATCTGTCGCCAGTTAGCAATTTTAATATACAGTCACTATATGCAATTTAATTTTAAGCGAGGTTTAGCAAAACCTTAGCAAAACCTTTAATGACCTTTGCATTACCTTTTGCAAAAAAATGCATTACAAGATTCGTAAATAAAATACGTTAGGAAAAACAAGGGTATTTTGGGACGTCTTGTACCTAGGGACATGGCCCTTACTAATTCCATCCGTTGAAAATACTAAACACTAAACCTATAATGTTATGCTTATTGAGTAGCTCATCCACCGTGTTTATTTCAACGCGATTGGTCGAATTGTTTGACCGCTGCACACAAAAATCAGTTTTTTGGTAGCAAAAGTACTTAGTCACTTAACTAGTGAATGCTATTTTGTCCCATCTACCAAAGATTTAGATTGGACTTTTGGTGTAATAATAGCGTGGCGTACAATATGACATAGTGCAAAGTACAATAAATGTGTTTAAGTAGTACCACATTTTGAAGCTTAGGCTATATGTCTTGTACCTAGGGACAAGGACCCATTTTATACCTTGGAACATGTCCGATAAACGTGATAGTCAACTCTCAAACAGTGATAAAGATGATGGTCCTAGCATTTTTAAACTTATGAATAAGAATTCCAGCAGTGCTGCTGGTGAATGAATAAAAGTTTCTGCCATCTTCTCACTCATGTTTAGACTAGGACGTTGACGGTAATACAGAAGAACGAAAATATACAATGAAATTCAAGACTAGAAAACATTTAATAAAACTGTATACGAAATATAATTTAATACAAAAATATACTTAAATTAAAATAAATAATTTAATTTATTTACAATAAATTAAATAATAATATAATTTAATATAATTTAAAACAACACATATGCTTAAATTTGTTAGTGTCCCAAGGTACACACCCCAATAGCCCAAGTGACCACTGTTCTTATACCTTGGGACAGTGGCGAAGATTTCTAGTTATGACTACCTTTAAATTGATGATATTCTACAAAAACATTTATACTTAAAGTATTTATGTAGTTTATGTTGTGGCATAAAAATTAAGCGTTAGTAACAATTATAAAGTTAAAAATTTTCCCAAGATACAAGAGTTTCCCTTACAAGTATTTATAAATAAAAAAAAATAACACGATGTTATTTCATAGTGACAATTAAGATATTGTCGTTGTTCTTCTTCCTGTCACGGAAAAAAAGTTGGTAGTCCAAACCCATAACGCTCTGAATAGTTCGTCATGACTGTAGGGGGAAGAATCTGTTTGAGAATCAGATTAATCAGTCTCAGCCAGTCCTCTTTGATACTGACCAAAGCAGACGTGTTGGGAATAATTGCTTCTCTTGACTCGCAGGCACGAACTCGAGCCTCTTATCAAAGATGGCTGTTGGCCCTTTAATAAGAAGGCTGTGCGAAACGTTGAAAAGCAGCAACAGCAGTGGCGTGCTATCATTAACGTTGCCTACGAAAAGGCCACCTCGGTTACGTTGGGAATTTTCCCCTACCTATTATTCTTCCACCCTCGAGCGGAACTGGAGATGGAACCAAAATTACCCGTTGCCCCCTTTTCAAGGTACGGAAAAGCTACGAGCTGGTTGTTTTTTTTTCACATTGGTAATAAAAATATGTCTAGCTGTTTTAATCATAATGAAAATGTAGAAAATTAAACTAATATGATTAAAAAAATACAGCTATTCCGTACGTTCCATTAGCGAGGAATGATCACATCCCCCTCTCAACAAAAACGTTTTTTGAAAAATAATTGAATTTGATATAAAAAACTACAGTGTGAGTCTTTTATCGTGACACAACCAGATATTATGAAAACAAAGCTTGTGACAAACAAATGTGTCAGGCAAATATTGTTTGTGTACGAGGGGCCTTTCCAATGGTGCCTTTCATCGATGTTGAAATTAATTATTAATTTTCATAAAAATCTCATTGGTAAATTTTAAACGTAGGTTAAAATTAGTCATATTTAGACCTCGGATTAATATGCACTAAAACATGAAAAATATGCATGCGAATATGTACTAAAAACCCTCAAAATATGCACTAAAAACACGAAAATATGCACTAAAACATAAAAATATTTATGCAAAATGTCACAAAACTGCTCAAAATATGCAGTAGACATGACAATATGCAATTTGTTTTCTAGGTGTCCTGCATTTTATTGCCATGTTGTAGAATTTAAAATTTCTTATTGCATGAAATTTGAAAAATAATTTTAAAAAAAACCTAAGTTGACAATAGAAATTTTATTGAAATGAATACTAAAAGAAAACTTTTATGGAAATAAATGCTAAAATATGCAAAAAATATGCAGTAACACCTGAAATATGCAAAAATATGCAAAATAAAATTTAAGCATTGTACTTGTGCAACCATGAATAACATTTTCACCAAATGTGAGGAAGCTGTCTATAAACAAAAAAAAACATGCAACTTCATACAAATCCGAGGTCTAGCCATATTTAGAAAGTTGAAGCCACTAACCCCATTTAGTCAAAATCCACTTTTGTTTTCATTTATTTCTAACAATGCAACAAATTGATACAACAATAAACAGTGAAACGCACGGTGCCCCTAGAACAGCTCCGCTGCAAGTCACCCATGCTATTCAGTGGAGTTATTTCAGTTGTTAATTTAAATACGAATTTAAAGATGCTTTTTATAATTTATTTTTTTTAATATTTAACGAACATACAAGGTTCAGCATGTGATTAATTATAACAAATACATAAATTCTATATATAAAGCCTATAACATTGGCATGGCAATGGAAGATAGCATATTATTATTACTATTTTTTCTGTACAATTGTATTTTATATCAAAAAGAATTATTAATTTTATATATTGTAAAAATGCCTAATAATATGCATAATACTATATGCATAATAACCATCAACTAAAATAACTCCACTGAATAGCATGGGTGAGTTGCATAAAAGCTGTTGTAGGGGCACAGTGCGTTTTACTGTTCATTGTTGTATCAATTTTTATTTCGGTTGCATAGTTAGAAATAAATAAAATAAAATTGGATTTTGACTAAATGAGGCCTTCACTGCATAGTTTCGAAGTATTACGTGAAGCTTATACGTTGCAGAAAAGTTATAAATTGGCAAAAAATCTACGGAATACTCTGTACAACTAGCTTAATAATTTAAAGTACTGTATTTACTAATTTTTTTTGGTATATAAAAAATAAAGATTTTAAATTGGGTCTCAAATTGAAATGATAAAGTGCGCCATAAAAAAAATAAATCTTAAACTGAAAAAAAATTGATGTGTCGTAGAATTTGAGCTTCTTAAACAAACTTTACTTTTTTGAATATTTCTTCTTTCTTTGATTTATTAATTAAAAAAAAGTCTTCTTTAAGATATCTTTTCTAATACATATTAAAATTAAAAATAAAGATAATTAATAGGTTTATAAAACTGAACTTATTATATCAAAACAAAATATGAAATTTGTTTAAAAATACATAAAAACCCAACTAATTTTTCACTGTGTTTAAAACCTTTTTAATAACATTTTATGAAGCCTTCGCGAAAAAAAGCTTAAAACCAGTAAGTGTTTTTAAGCAATTGAAAATGAAAAACGTATTAAAATACCCCCCCCCCCCTTATTTGTGATATTTATGCTGGGTTAAATTAATGTAACGTTTTTATTTTATGTTACTGTGAAATGTGGTAACAAATATATTTAAAAATTAAACATACTCTGAATGAATAAATGAATGAATAAATGTATTAATGAACATCTGGAGGAGACATTGATATGGTAATATAGGAAAGACATTAGAAAGTAATCAGTCGATAAAAAACAATGTACAATAGTTAAATAAACATTACATGAGAAATGATACTCTTTATTTTATTTTTTCAATTTTATTATTACACTAGATGGGTTTCTCGTGCAAAAACACAGAACATCAAAACAATAGATTATTTATTTCAATTTGCCGTTCATCGGCAGAAGTTGGGTTACTCCAGTTCCGATCGACGACTAACGCCTAGCTCATTTATGCAAATTGAAACTTATGCGATCGTTGAGTAATTCGATATTTGATTTATGCGAGTTTTGAGTCATTCCATTTTTAAATTCTACAATTTATGATTCATTTATTTATATATGCAATTTTATTTTTACACTGGACTGATGCGGTTTTTGATTCACGCGGTTCTTATTTTATGCGCTTTTGATAGATTAGACTATACAGTATATTCTCACAAACAGCTGTATTTAACAGCATACGTTCAATTCCGAACTCACCCACTCACTCACAAGTGAAGCTAATATAAAACAATAGATTACTTAAATCTAATTAAATATTTGTTTATATTGGTAAGCATACTTTAATTAAATGATCAACAATAGAAATTATGCATTTGTTGATCCTGCTTCTTTTTTTCCAGAAAAATGTATTTACTACGTGAAATTGATTACCTCAGAATGAGTCCAATTTTTATTTACAGTTTACCGACCAGTTTAATTAAAATTCATACTGTGCATATTTATTTTTGTTCATCATCGCCATCTCAGCAAAATTATTCTTTGATAGTAAAAACAAATACTTGGGTAAGAGAAATAACAAATAGTGGGGAACCCTTGATGAAAAGATTATTTGCTTAAACGACTCAATCAAAAATTCTGTGAAAATAAACGTTCTTACATTATTGACATTTTAGGACAATTATGTAGAACGATAAATGTAGATTTTCTTTTGTAAAACTTTTTTTAAGCTTTCGTATCACAAACATTATTCATAAAAAGTAAGAGGTTAACTAATTAGTAATCAGCGGTCCGTAACTCATCAGCTCAATGATTCAAAAGTAAAAACAAGTGAATTGAGAAACTTGGTTTTTTTGAACATCCTTTTAACGTGGTGCTGTGCTTTTGTTTACAGCCAAATGTTAAAACTAATTGAAACGAAAACGTGGAACGATATCTATGTTGATCTGTGTCAAGTGTTTATTCGGATGAATTCACAAAAAGCGATTACGCTGATAAACTATATTTAGTAAACTATACATAATATGTACATAATATGTCACTTGAGATCTTTTATTTTTCTGATTTTAAATGTATTGTACATATTTTTTAGTGGTTTGATATTGTTGTAATTTATTTCATGTTCTGTATTGTTCTATACTCATTGTTGGTGCTTCATGTCAAATAAAATGTATACTGTACATCTTGTATAATAATTCGTTTAATTTGTGCAATTCAAGGTTGTGTTTGCGCATTGTGGAATGTAGAAGGGTGGCTTTTTCCTCTTTGTATTTGATTTGTTCCCTGTACATAAGGTGAGAAAACTGGGGTGAAGAAATGAAGGTCCATCAGTGAGGGACCATCTGGATTTTGATAACGGTCAGTCCTCATCCCGGCAGCTTCAAATTAGCAGCCAGTCTAATTCGAATTTAACGAATTTAACTTTTAAGTGAAATATTAAATTACTTTAACGAAGCAACATGAGTTAAAATTTTATAATAAAAACTAAAATAACTAAAATTTTCTCGTCATTTTGACGGGAAAGAATTTTGAATTTATTTTGACGGGCTATATACTAGTATGTACAGAAATATATATGCAAATATATAGTATGGTATATATGTATAAGCATTCTTATTAAGATTAGTCCAAGTCTTCACCTTCCTCTATCTATCTTCATCTCTGTCCGGAACGGTCCGGAACGCTTGGTTAATCTAAATCTGCTCTGTTGCTGTTATGAAAGCTGCTTTTTATTTACTTATTGCTTGGCTGCTGCTCGTGTGTCAATGCAGCCGTAGCAACTAGCGACATTTTAATAAAACGAAACTTTCAAAAATCCAAATCATGTTTCAATTGTGCATGGCACGGGGCACATTCTAGTAAATAAAATAAATAATGTATATAAATATGTTTGTATGTTTTTTATTGGAAGAACCTTAGAATAACAACAAAAGAAATGTGCTTCTATTTACAACAATGATGTAATTTGTCTACTCGTACCCTTTGGCTCTACCGTTCTAAATATGTAGCATTTTACACATCAACACTTTATGAAAAACGTTTAACGAAAAACCAACTTGACGTGTCAGTTCTTTCGAAACGACACGGATCGGTCCAAATTTAATAAAATAAAACAAAATGTCCTCACTGGTTACGTCTTTTTTCAAAATGTTAGTTCTTTAGGTCATTGGGAACCTACCAAAAAACGAGCTCAAACATGTCCAACCGTGAAATACCCAAGTAAAATTAAGTAAAAAATTTTAATGAAAGGTAATAAAATAAATTGCTTGTTGTTAACTGCAATGGGTATCAACGAATATTAATATTAATATTGTCGAGTGTCCACAATGATATTTAAACATTCGGAAACTCCATTATTTTGTTTCTATATCAAGGGTTATACAAAGGTTTTTTTTTTATTCATTTATTTTAGAGTTGAACAGTCCAAAGGACCAGAGATAAGTCCAGTCCAAAGTGATTCTTGGTGGATCGGAAGCAAAAACTCACAGTTTAGATGGAAATTTTTTCGTGCGTGTCAGAGCTACAGTGGCGCTGCAGTCAGTCATATTCCAAAATGGCCACTCTGAGCAATCAAATATAGGTGATGGTTGGTAAAAAAAAATGCATAAATGCTTAAAAAAACACGTGGGGATTTTTGTTCATTTTTATTTGAAAATTTCGAACGATGAAAACATCTTAAGAACGAGATAGTCTACCTATAATTTGAAAATTATAAACGTTTCTAACAATTTTTGGCATGAGAAAACGTTGCAGAACATGTGACGTGAGTTAGACTATTGCCTAGAGATTATCGCGCCTCCAGAGGCGCCAATGTGAAAGTGTACTGACGTCATATTTTTTTTGAAACTCTAAGTATGTTTATTTCTACCTCATATTTAGATATGAGGTAGAAATACCTCATATTTTCCTTGAAATGGTCTGTGCTGCGTGGGCTTGCCCAACGCGATACCGGCGACCCGTCTGGATAAGCGAGCATAAAAATGATGATGATGATGACTGTAGGTGAACATCAATGTTAGATTTCATTTTGAACACCCTGTCGATGACACAATCTAGGGAAACTACTTCAAACAGTAGGGAAACTACTTCCGGCCACCATGGAGGTTAGTCGCATCTCATCGGTGCTCGCAAGATTGCCTGCACTTGATGAACTATCGACTTTGTTTGATGATTATGAAGCTATTATTGCACAAATTATCAAGGATAAGTCGTCCACGAAACAGCAACGAGAAAAAATTACCAAAGGTACCGGCATTTTTTCTCAATGTGTTCAACTTGCCAAGGTCTGCCATGAATGGGTTAAAGCCGCTCAACCAACAACATCGCCAGACCAGGATAATGCAGTCGATAATCCCAATCCTGACGCCACCAACACAGTCAATCTTCACAACCAATCAATCCAGGTAACTAAGGATAAAGACTTGATCAATACCAATAGTGATGTCTCAGCGGTAAAGAATGACATTTATATTTTACAACAACAAATGACCGACATCTTGAACTGGATTAAAACTTCATCCAGTCCCGACTCTTCACACACTCATCACGAACCAGGCAAAACGGCCAATCAACACTGGAAGGAGAATCGTGGAAAAGAAATTGTCCTGGGTGCTTCCAGTGTGCGTCGTATTAGAAATGGAAAAAGTGAAAGTGATCATATAAAAAAAATTCCTGCAAGTAAATCATTCTTGTCTCCTTCAAAACAGAAATCTTATGTTTCCGCTTTGTTAAACAACACCAATCAGAATGATGGTTCAGAGTTTGGTGTTAAAAGTGTGAATAATAGAAATCAACAAATCAAGAAATATACACCCCAACCTTGTCAGTGGGGAGAAGGGGAAAAAACAGTTGATACTAATGAGAGACCCCCAAAAACAGTTCGGGTTATGTTGGGTAATACAAAGGACAATGTAACCCCTGCTGAAATGAAAGAGGTCCTTCAGTCGTATAATTACACAGTGTTGCAATGTGATAAATGGATTAAAAAAAAAAATGGAAAACCATCAAAACATTTTTTTGTTAGACTAGTGGCTGATGACTATCAATCCATTAGTGATGTCAAATGCTGGCCTGGCAATACAAAATTCGCCAAGTTTATAGGCCCGAATCCCCAGTTGCTACAACAACACAACGACCAAAAGCAAAAAAAGGACGAAGCATCTACTGAATGACATACGTCGCAGAGTTGCTCTCAAGACACCACCTTTGTATATTTAAATGCCCGGTCAATAAGGAATAAAAAGGACGATATTATATCCATTATTCAAACATACCATCCTAAAATTATCTGTGTCACAGAAACGTGGTACAGGGAGGAAGATAACATCAACATGGTAACTTTTGAAAATTATAATTCATATTTATGTAACCGGCAATCAAGGGGTGGAGGAGTGGCTATTCTCTGTCATGAATCTCTTACAGTTGCCATGATCAAAGACTATTCTCAAGATGGGCTAGAAGCTATACAGATTGACATTACTTGCCTGTGTGATTATCACATCAATGTTGTGGTGTTATATCGACCTAGTTACATAGATATTAACTTACTTATTGACGTTTTAACTAATTATTTTAATATTACAGATAAGACGTTGGTATTTGGTGATTTTAACACCCCCTTTTTAACTAACTCTAACATAACAAATCAATTGCTAGCAGTCATGAATGGCTTTGGTTTACATCCCACGGTATCATTTCCGACCCGATATGCCAAAGACGTTACATCAACCATTGACCAAATTTTTAAACCCCATTCTATCACGCTTAAAAGCATCCAACCAGTTCCCACATACCGCCTGGATCATGTCATGATTGTCTTGACTTTGAATATCGTTCCAGTTGTCAAAGAAAATATAAATGAAAAAATAATAATTTACAATTATACAAATGTGAATTGGCAGTTGGTAAATCAATTTATTATCTCTCATATTAATCAATGGTCAACTAACTA
>JAQIWH010006131.1:0-13345 GCA_034695005.1 Cryptops parisi
GAGCACGCGAGTTTAATTTTATTCTCTGAAAATAATTTAATTTTACTCTCTCAAAATAATTTAAATTACAACAATCACATTTTACTCTAGACACCCCGTGGTTACCATACCAACCACGGGGCCTATCTATCTAGTTTGTAAATAGTGATTGTTAGTCGTAAATAAATTTTCAATTAAAGTTTTTAGGATACACAGTACATCACTCTTCTTGTCAATTGAAAACTAAAATTTATTTTTATACAGTGTAAAATTAATTTAAATTTAAAGTGTTTGTTTAAAAAATTTCTCGTTTTAAACAATAAGAATAAAGTTAAACTTCGGTTTGGTATTTAAGTCGTCGATAACGATTTATGCGAAAGTTCTGTGAAATATCGCGTATTTTATGTACAAGTATACATTATATCAAAAAGGTTTATGTATGAAGTGGTACAAATTTACCATTAAGTCTTGTGCACATTCGTGCAAAATTGCATAGTATCAAAAAATTTCATATAATGAGCATTTGTTTTGTCATGATATGGTATTTTTTTTTATGATTTTTCTCGTTCATATTAGCAAAATTATAGATAAGTGTAAACACAGATAAGTGTGAACACAAAATTACAGATAAGTGACTCGCATAAATGGAGTACTTTATGTTATTATGTTATTGAAAAAAAACACATTAAGTAGGTTCTACTGTAAAGTATATCAATGAAAATAGTGAAATGTCAGGTGTCAAAGATAGCAAAAACTTGACGTTAATCACACAAAAATTGTAACTTTATAACGTTTTAAGCGTGTAAGGGAAAAATCATTAAAAAACGAAATCAATATGAATGAAAATGGCACTTGTCAATAACTTTCACTTTTTTGTCAATTTAAATCTACATGATTACCCTTACACGAAAACCATTAGTATTTCCGTATCACACCAAAATCTAAAACGTATTAAACACAAATGTAATGACTACGTGAATTCATAAGAGAATTTCACAATATCATTTCATAACTTCGAAAAAAAAAGTGTTTTCAATAGCGATTTCTTGCAAAATGTTTCATATCCTCCACTAGTTGAAAATATTTTGCAACATGTTAAGATGTGAACGTTCTCGTTTGCTTTGAGATTCAGAAATGGATTTCATTAGCTACCAAAAACATTAATATCCTGTTTTATTATGCTCTGATTGCAACATTTGATAAAAGAAGTTTCATTCAACTTTTCTTATTACTATTAAAAACTGATATTGATTTTTATTTTATATTTGTTAGTCTGCGAATCTAATGGCTATTTCGAATAATTCACCTGTCAGCAACTCAATTTGAACATATGAAAAAAAAATCAATATTATACACAAAACGTTTTTTAATGTATAGAATCCAGGTATTTTCATAGAATGCTTAACCTGTTTTGCAGATATGAAATAACATCTTGTATACAACTATTTAAGTTAGTTTTTGTTAGTTTAGTTACAGCATTTTCTGTAGTCCAAATTTAGGCTTAAATTCATACCAAACCTAAATTCTTGTTTAACGTAACTAATCCAATTCTAATTTCATACATTGACTGAACCAGGATTGTCATTTTACACAATGCCTGGATTTATTACATGGCGTACAACAAACAACACTAACATTTGATATGATAGGTTATAGTTATCGATTGTGTTTCATATGATCACAAGATGCAGCCTTTATTGTTACTGTTAAAATCAATTTTCAGATAAAACATTGGTGTTTATTAATTAATTAATAAATTAAATTAATTAATTAATGTATAATTATTTTTGATGTATATATCGTTTAGTACATTGAATCAACAGTGCTGAAAATGGAGTCCAGTAGATATCTTCTACTTCTTAGTGTGTTGGTATTCATACTCACGTCTGCGTCCTGTGCAACGTTCGAAGACTACGATACGTACCCAGAAGTTGGTGAAGGTAATATGAAAAGACTTTCATAGAAATTGCTTCACGCTTGTAAATAGTTTTGTATAATACTATTTATAATGCTATTATTATAAGATATTTAGTGATAAATGTAAAACAAGTACATTAAAAAAGTTTTAAAGATACGCTTCATATATTAAATTTGAATACCATGTACTGATGGTATCACCCATGACTTCTGTTTTGAGATGCGAACAATAAATAAATGAATGAATATACTTTCGCTTTATGCGAATTTAGATTAATATGATATTTGATTTATGTACATTTCGAGTAGTTTTATTTTCGATTTCTGCAATTTTTTTATTCCATATGTGCGATGTTTGTTACATTGAACTTGTGTGGTTTTCGGTTTATGCGGTTTGCAATTTATCATTTATGCCATAGGTCTAGTGGAATATACGGTATATTATCATAAATGTCTTTCAATGCTAGTATACGTTCAATTCACAGTTCACTATAAATGGTGCTAATATAAAGCACTATCAGTGCTTAGTGTATACACAATGAATATACACTAGTGTGTATCCTAAGTATATCTAGGCATAATCTATTAAACTACACTAGTGACACAAACATGTTTAACAGTGGTTTATAGTTAAGCAACGAATTAACAATCAATATCTTGTAAAGCACACCAAATAATAAACTTGTAATAACTCTGTATAATTATGTAATTTGTTTCTAATTTGTACGTGACCATTAGATGGAGGTTGACTACTAGGCTTGTTTTGATTATTTTGTATCACATTGTTTACGTAAGGTCATTTCAAACTGTACTAAAGATTACGGCGAAGTTTGGTTACTTTTTTTGTGTGAAACTTGTTTTTCTCCGTGCAGTGTGATTACACTTGGTTGATGACATTTAGGCCTTGTAATGCAGTACAATATACTGTATTATTTGTCAAACCTAAGAAACAATTACAAAATTATTTGATTCACATCACTTATCAACGAAGGCAATCATTTGTGCAATGGTTGATTATGTGATTTGAATCACTAAAACTCAAACATACAGTACAAACAGAAGCTATAATACAAATGTACAAATTTAAAACATTGTAAAACCAATGTACTATTTTGGTGAAATTACAGATATATTATCACCAGCATTAAAGATACACAGTAGTAATTCATATACTTTCATTATCGTTATTTCAATGAAACACACCAAACAATCAATGAAACACACCAATCAGACAAATTTATACATTAGTCTACAGATCGCATACATGTTTAATATGAAACACGGTTAATACCAGTTATAATCTGTGTCATCCCACGTTCATTATGACAAATCAAGTTTACTATGGTTAATAGTTTATTTGATTTGAACAAACCAAAATACACGAGCTTCAAATCTGAAACACGTGAAAACGGTTTGTGGTTAGTGAACCACAGATATTCAACCAATAACGTTTAAAGCTACACAGTAATTCACGTGTACCGTACCTCACATTTTCACCACTTCAATGAAACGCACAATCTTTTTCATAATCTACACATTGCAAATCGCATAAATATTTACAACAAAAGATATGAAACTGTGTCATTAACCTATCTCACACCCACACCTATTACGTTTAGTTGTGCTTTGCACTTTTATTGTAGCATTATAACTGCGATGGCTTCTTTTGAGGGTGAGTGCGTGTGTTTGTTTTATGTTGTTTATAGCCAAATAAATGGTCGACTCTACTTTCAGGACCATCGAATAATGGCGTGGAGGTGGTTAAACGAGATCCTGCACTGTCACCTCGAGAAGATGCTTTACTACGTCGTTTAAAGATGATGATGGTCTACGCCAAACATATGTCCCAAAATTACCCAAGAGTCATGGATCCGGGTTCCAAACGGATCGGATCCGAATTTATTGGCAAACGAAACGCTTTCGTCTCTCAGTATCCCATAGATCACCCTGTAGATAACTTTAACAACAACAACTACGATGATGATGATGATGATGATGATGATAATGATGATGAGTTTCGCATAAAACGTCTAGGTTCTGAGTTCCTTGGCAAAAGAATGGGATCTGAGTTCTTAGGCAAACGAAGCGAGGGGGGTGAGAAAAGAATTGGTTCCGAATTTATAGGCAAACGAATGGGTTCGGAATTTCTTGGGAAAAGGTCAGGGTCGGAGTTTGTGGACAAAAGACTAGGGTCGGAGTTTGTGGGCAAAAGACTAGGGTCGGAGTTTGTGGGAAAAAGATTGGGATCGGAGTTTGTAGGCAAAAGACTAGGGTCGGAATTTGTGGGCAAAAGATTAGGATCGGAGTTTGTGGGCAAAAGATTAGGGTCGGAGTTCGTGGGTAAAAGATCACCGTTGTCATCATCATCATCTTCATCTTCTTCGTCATCCACTCAAATGGAAATGCCATTGGATGAGAATATAGCAAAAACGAATGATCCTGGACTGTGAGTTGGTGTCTAAATGTCTTTATTTTTCTTTTGTTGTTAAAGATTTCTTGAATAAGTTATGAATTCATCTAGTTTTTGTGCTTTAACCTTTGCTATGTCTTATTTATTGAAACTATATATACCAAATGTAGATTTGACTGCGTTTGTCACATCATATTGTCCAAGATGAATAAATCAGATTAGTTTATTTTTTTGGCATACGATCTTGACAGGTCACTTTTATATTATGAATGCTGTTTTTTATGCTGCCTTTCACCACCAGTCTTTGTTCAGGGGTGGTCGACCATCAAGCCGTTTTCTACTCAATGACGTTGGTAAGTGTTGTTGATAAAGTGTCAAAACCACAATTGACCCCTGCCGAGTCATCAGTTGGCGGCTGGAATGAACCGAAGTTCAACTTACAGCAGAAATAACATACCGGATTAATGAATGCTCTTTGGTTGGCAATTCCCACGCATAGGTGCTAAGGTAGGTCAAAGGTTTATTCAGTGAGTTTGTACAATTTTCATTTTCAATAATGACCTGCAGTGATACAAAAAATGAAGTATCAATTCTTAAGTACAAGCCAGCATTTTTCTCACTCTGAGACTAGATAAATACGGTACCCATAAAAATGACGGAAGAAAATAAGATTCATTGTATTGTTATGGTCCTTAGGCATGTTATTGTTATAATTCTATTTTAAATTGTGGTGACGTCAGAACATTTCAAACACATAAATCGGTGTTTTATCTTTGTAGGATACTTTGGGGTTAGACGCTCGTGACGTTATTTGATTGTATTTGGAACCACTTGGTATTCAAAGATAATATTTTTTAAACAACAAAAACGTATTAAATGTATGACTAATGAATTGGGGATGATCTATTAATTATGTTTATTTTAATCTGGTTTCCAAACCCATAACTCAAGTACAGTACCTGGGACTATTGCCACAAGTTAGGTCGGGTGTCTAATCTCAAAGTACCGCATTTGTTACAATATTTTGCAGCTTGGTCGGATGTTCACGCAACTTATGTGCAATCATGGTGCAATCGAGCTTCCTATAATGAACTACTCGTATAACGAGATTGCACACAACGAATGGTTTTAAAGTGAAGATGTGACCCATGTTAAAGCAATTTTGTTTAAAGGACTCGAGTCCAACAACTTTAATGCTCGTTAAAACTAGTTAAAAATTGCGTTTGTTTTATTTTTCTGTACGGTAGTTACAGAATCGCCAAGGATGTTGATAATAAGGTCTTTATATGAAAATTAAGTGTTTTTCAGTTTTAGCTGTATGAAATAGTGTAGTTTTTTTGTGTTTTCTAAAAATTTGACTCACAGGACTTAAGCCCGTTTAAAAAAAACCAAGAGTGATTCAAATATTACTATTTAATTGCTTATTAAATTCTACTTTCTGATGATCTCACTGTCTTAAATTCCACTTTCCCACAAGGTGATTCTTATTTTTAAATTTTGAAAAAGAAAAAATGGACGGGAGTCGTGTTTAAATAATGTCCATTTTCATATGTCCCGTCACGGGATAAATTTTTAACACATTTGGTTTTATTATGAAAAAAAGGGTACTTGTTTGTTAACGACTAGCCAGTCGGGCGCCATCAATGGAACGGTAGAAGAACTAGTTAAACAACGAAAACAAAACTGGAAAGCAGACAATTTGTTTCTGTTTTTGAGAATAGAATGAATTTTAACTGAAATTTGAAAATAAGATATTGGTGCTTTTCTTTTAATAGGGAAGCCGCTGGTGGTGGTGTTTTGGTTATTTGTATCACTCGAGTGATTCGACGTGTTGAGTGTTGTTAAGTTTCTTTCATTATTTTTAGCGGTAACTATAGGTAGGGTATAGATCCCAGTTAAGGTTAGTTAAAAAGGTACTTATCGATTACATGTGCGTTCCGCTTGTGGCGATAGTAGTTAAGAAAATGTTGCCAATTATGTTACTATTGTGTTAGGCTTTTATCGTTTTTAACTAAAGGGGCCGCATGCGACATCGTATCAACTCCGCCCACTTTTGATACGATGACGTCAAAAATCATACGAATCAGGGTGGGTCGCATGATTGGATCACCTCACGATTACCAAAAGTGGGCGGAGTTGATAAGATGTTGCATGTCGACTAGGGCCGCCCCTGATGACTGACTATGAGTATAAATCATCCCAGTTTAGGCACGGCTAAACACAACAACAAAAATGGTCAAACAGCCAAAAATATAAGATAAATGTTTAGCCATGGTTTAGGTTAGTCTGGGTTAGTTAAAAATAATAAACGAAACGATTGATTAGCAACACGTAAAGTGGCATTTGACATACATTTGATATTTTTGTGTTATTGGTATTTGTCGTTGAACTGCAAAATATTTCCGACATTGGACATTTATTCAAGAATTTTAAGCCACGTAGTTTCTGCCACAGAGCTCGAACTATAAGCTAATGGTTTTTCAAGTGAGAAATGGTTTGAAGTCATCCACTTTGACGCTTTCTCAAGTCGTCATTTTAATGCGATGTTCATTTTAATGCATTTTAATTGCATTTTAATCAACATATTTGTATTCCACTCGACGAGATATTTTTTCTTCAAACCACCTTTAAATATGCGAACCTAGGAAATATCAACCGTCTACAATATGTTTTAATATGATTTTCGATTTTGGGTAAATCCAACACACAAGATGTGAAAATTTCAAGTCGTCAGCTTTTTTTTCAGTTTACGAACTACGGGGCTTTAACAAACAAAAACAGCATTTTAGCAAAAGGGAAAATAATACGTACAGTCTAAAAATCTAAAAAAGATATATCAAAAAAAATTAAATTCACTCATAATAAAAAGAATGTTCAGATTAATATTCGAATCATCAGATCCTTCAAAGTGTAGTGGTTCGAAGTCATCAGTGCACAATAAAGTATGGATTTATATAAAAATAGTAAAAACCCATCAATCAACAGGTGCATAGGCGTAGCCAGTGGTTTGATTTGACTGTCTTAATACTTTTTTTAGTATTAAGACATAGATGTGTCATAAGATGTGTGTCTAACACATAAACACACATCTAACATACTTTGCATATTAGTCCACATATTTCTTTGGTATATTAATTTTAGGCAGATGGTCTAAAATGATGGTTTGCGAATAAAGTGAAATTTTGTTTTTTAAAAATTCGAATGGCATCATCGGACGTTTTCATAAGTTTGACTGAAATTTTTTAAATAGTCGTGCAGTTATGCGTTTTTGTGTGGTGATGCATAAATGACTAAAAGCAGAAGTTTTTGCCGAAAATTTCGATACATGCGAGTTCAAAAAAACAATGATATGCGGTACTGCATTTGCACTTCTGTGCAAATCTCGCATTATTTTTTAACTCGCTTATTTCGAAATTTTCAGCAAATGGTAAAACTTCTGCTTTCAGTCACTTTTGCAACACCACAACTTCCACATCTACCACATATTTCGATATATGCGAACAAATAATGCGATATTTGCACAGAATGTAACAGTCGCATGTCATAAACACTGACGACTTGAGTATTGGAAAGTTATTTACAGGCTGCAATGTTCGTGAGAACAGTTCGAATAACTGTTCGCAGATGGCAGAACTTGTTTCATCTCGAATTAGTAGAAATTCTAGTTTTAGAATAGGTAGAAATTTAAATACGTTTTTTTTTATAACAAATAATTAATACAATATAAATAAAACCTGGACAATTAAACCTTTCTAAGAAATCTTGTTTTAAATAAAACTTAAAAGTCAATTGCATCTAAAAAGTACAGCAAGACAACGTAAGTACAGCAAGTAAGTTAGATTTACAAAATCATTTATAATTCTAATACTGTATATAATATCGAGGATAGGTCACATAATGACAATGAATTACGAATCCTATAAGAAATTGCATAGGAAATAAATAAATAAATAAATAAATAAATATAAAATTGAAATTGTAGTATTGTAGTTGTATATCAAGCATTGCAATATTTGTATTGTATATTTAAGGTTGAGCTTATTGTACAAATTTCAGTGAAACTTGAAAAACTCAAGTTTAACAGATGTTTCGGTTAGACCAGTGTTTATTAAACACACTGAAACTTGATGACTAAGCATTTTTCATTCGTCGTTTGAGGTAATTAATTTGGTGTTGTACAAAAACTATGGTTATTTTATGAAAAAATATCGCCCATTAGAAACACCCTGTTATAATATGTGTTTTTAATACGTGTTTTAAATACATCCCGAAGGGACAATACAACGTATGAGTTATATAAAATAACAACAGAAAATAAATACAACAGTAAAATCATGAGTATTGATCTATACAAAATATGAGTGAATTGAAAATGTGTTAACGCATTATGAATATTTCAACTGTACATGTAGGCTATATGTTATGAACGATGACTTGTCTAGAATGTTATTGTTAGCATTAAAAGTTTAATCACATTCTTTTCATCCAGTAATTGGTTTTTATCATACTTTTTGTTACTGTTTTTGTCACTGTCTTTTTTTTTATATATGTATGTTTGTATTAGCCTTTTTATTTTATTTTAACGCTCCCAATAAATACTGTTAATCTGTTGTTAAATATGTACTTTTATGATTGATTTATGTAACTGATCGTAATTCAACGGTTCTGTTAATAGTGAGAATCAACGAGCTTTTTGGTCATCATCACCGTTGGCTGGATTCTTTGACATCATTCTGAAATCAACTTCACTCCGGGTAAATTTTGTTTTCTTTAAACGCTTTTCATACAAAACGTGCTCAATTTATCAGAGTATGCTCTACATAAATTTTTCTTTAAAAAAAATCGAAAATTGCATAATGTATATCGTACTGTCGCATGAACTGACAAAGCCTCAGCAGTCATTTGCATATCATTACCGCACAAAATCACATAATAACTAAATTTTCTCGCATATCATTATTCTTTTTTATTTTTTTTACAAATATAACAAACATCCGGGATAATATCTCTTATCTGAAACCAGTGAATTTTTATATAAAAAGCTCGCATAAATCGAAGACTTGTTGTATCGATGACATTAAGTTTCAGTGTAATTTGTGCAGCACTAACCCTTTCGGGTTAAACTTCGTATCAGCAAATCCACAAAATTTGAAGATTTAAAACCTATGCGACACATTATTGAATCGAAATTTTACGCTCGAGCGAGCCGATTTTCTCAATAGTGATTGTTTTGCCTGAATTACAGTTGAGTTTGTTTTGACTCGTGTTATCGACAGCTATGTTATTGACAGTGACCACTGTGCGCATCTTTATTGAAAAATTGTTGGTTTGTGAAAATCCTTTCCGCTCCGTGATCTTTCAGTCGACAGGGCTCATGTACTATGCACGTTTTGACACCGAACGAAATGTAACGAGCGACGTGTTATAGGTGGGGGTTTAAGCATATCCAATGTGTTGTACGTGGCTTAACATATCGAGTTGGAGATGAGATTAATGGCAGTAGCTGTCTACTGAGTTTTGTTCGAACTGGCCAATTCGGTTCCCATCCAACATTGAAATTAAATCGATTCGTCTTCACGAACAATGAATCGCAACCCTCAGTGTCAATTTTTTCATATTTATTTCGAGATAAAATTGATCATTTGAACCGTGTTAATTCACACAGTGAAGTAACTCATTTTTTTGAAGTTTCTGAGTTAATGCATGAAATGCATAAAACGAGTAATAGTTATATCGCTGAACCAATTAGATAGTATGACAAGGCACTATGAACCAATCGGAATAACAAAAATAGACAAAAAAATAAAATCGTAGTTTTCTCAAATCGAAGTTTTATTGACGTAGTTTGGAACGGTCTAAGACGAGTTAAGTCACGGTGAGATATGTGAAAAACAAAATATTTGTGTTAGGTATCTCTCCCTATATTATGTTGCACTGCAGGACTTATCACTATAATTCCACGCACAAAGCCCGTGGAAAAGCAGTTTCCGGTGTCTCACTGCAAGACTCACCACTATAATTCCACGCACAAAGCCCGTGAAAAAGCAGTTTCCGGTTGTTGCCTCTCTCCCTATATTATGTCTCACTGCAGGACAGTAGTCATGTCAGTGCTCACTTAGTCATGGACAAAGGCAAAAGGAAAAAGTCATACAGCTTAAAGTAGGTCAATCAGAACCCGTTTGAGTGCGATTTTCAAATTCTCTTTCTACTACTGCCTACTGCTTTGCAAACGACGGGAAAATTGTTTAAGGCTTTAACTGAGAAAAAAATATAACTATTTCGAAACCGAGCGAAGTCGAGTAGGGCAGCTAGTCTATAGATTAACGATCTCTGGTTCACTTCTGGCGGCAGTGGTCCGGGTACGCCTCCCACTCCTGCCATGTGGATTCAGTTCAGGGTCTGACACCCACCAAGACAGGTTTTCTCGGGATTCTTCCGTTTCCTCCTGCATCATAAAAAAACCTGTTCCATGTTTATCATCTTCATCTCATCACCATTTCTGAATTTCTAATTTCAATAAAATCTGAGAACCAAATGACATAGCTGTAAAGCAGTCAGTGCCCTCGTTAAACCAAGTACGTACCTCGAACCTAACCCGGTCTTCACCGTGGTCGCATTGCAGTTTACTGGGCCAAAGATGAATCCATTACTTGGAGGAAGGGAAGCTATGGACACCAGAGGAAGCATATGATCATAGCTGGGCACAAGTCCGTTAATCCGTTAATCATTAATTAACGAAGTTAACAAATTGATTAACGATTTAACTTTTAAATTAACTTGAAAAAACGTTAACGGACTCATTAACTTCCGTTACATTTTCCGATAAATTAAGTCCGTTAACTCAATACGTTGTTGATTAAAGTTGCCAGCAACTCTACACCCTACAGATGCATACTCTGTTGCTGTTGAATTCAGGTTTTTTTTTTTTTTTGTTAATACAGTAGTTTTTCTCTATTTTCTTGTACATAACTTTATCCACTTGAAATAATATATCATGATTTTGAGATGGAACAATGTAATACAATTGTTCAAAGACTTTTAAGAAAACAAGTCCTAATTATTTCTAAGCGAACACAAGTGAAATAAAGTTCACGAATATGGGATATTATTCCAGGTTGACATAATATAATAGTGTAGAAATATTTATCAAGAGTAACAGTTGACAAATTTGGAGTTATTAATGTGAATCGGGAAATTTTGCAATTTGTAGTGGAATTATATTGGACTATATTGATTTAGGAAATTGAATTAGTTAATTTGGTTGGGAAGGCCATGCCTTAGTTCAAGACGACAATTGTGGACAATCATCTGTGATATTCTGTGCAAAGGATAAGACGTTTGCGAGTTCGTAAGCAGAAATGGAGTGATATCTGATGAGTACGGTGGTACAAATAGAATACGAACCAACCAGTTATAGTCGGTTCGTAGGCGACAAATTCGGTAAGGTAACTGGAACATCACACCATATCTTTTTTTTCTTTTTTTCTTTTAGTTTATTCACATTCCAATGGAACATTAAGTACGAATACAGAAAAAAACCCACAAAAACAAAGACTCGTTATGCAGAAATTAAACGATAAAACTGACAATTAGCAAGACACATATAGAATTGCCATACACTGTATACTTATTGAGTTAATTTTAACTTTAACAATAGTCACAGATAATTTTTAATATCCGTGATTTAATAATAACTGTGTGACCTTTGTATTATTTTTCTAATACCTTTTTAAAATTTCTTTTTAATACCTTTTTCTAATTTTTTAAATATCTATTATCACAAAAGCTCACAGGCATTTTTTTTTTTATAATAGACAGGTTATTTTACAAAAAATAAATAAATACCATTTTGTCAAAAGCAGAAAAAGATCAAATACTTTCATATAAAATTACACCAATTTAAATATTTCAAGAATTACATCCTATTTTAAGAACTTTGATTTGGATGGATCATTTATTGTTCCATAACGAAATGTCGACCATTGAAACTCCATACACTTGAAAAGTTCATTCAATTTTGTCGCGAGGATTTTCTAACATTGTTTCCAATACCACACCTCGCTCCTTATCATCATTATTATATACACTTTTACCCGACATACTCATCATCATTATTTACATATAATTATTCGATCATGCTAGATTAACTACGTGGCTATCGACTATTTATATTAGTATTTATTTCCGTTAGGTTTTTAAAAAATTATTTAGCATAAGTAGTCTGTTGTTTATTTAATCAATAAACACAATAGAATCATTTAGTTAATTCACTAAATATTGGGTTTTATTTAAAAAAGTTCCCTATTTTTTAATATTCTAAAAAAACCTAAACCTAAAAAAAGAACCAATGTATAAAATAGCCTCTTTCAACTCAAAAACATTGTTCTAGCCGTAAACTTTTAGGGACGTAATGCCCAACGATCTCAAAAAGACTTACTTCACCATTTGAGGTGGTTTTTTGTAAAGAAAAAAACCTTTTTTTTTGCGTTAACGGATTAACGGATTTGTTAACTTCCGATATATTGTTAACGAATTAACGGATTAATGATTAACGAAATTAATTTTTGGTTAACGGATTGACGATTAACGAAGTTAACTGTGCCCAGCTATGTAAGGAACCATAACTGTACACAGTTAACGAGAAAGTTGACTTCGTTAATCGTCAATCCGTTAACCAAAAAATTAATTTCGTTAATCCGTTAATTCGTTAACAATGTATCGGAAGTTAACAAATCAGTTAATCCGTTAACGCAAAAAAACAACTTTTTTTCTTTACAAAAAACCCACCTAAAATGGTGGAGTAAGTCTTTATGGAATCGCGGGCTTTACATACCTGAAAGTTTAAGGCTAAAACAATGTTTTGAGTTGAAAGAGGCTATTTTATACATTGGTTCTTTTTTTTAGGTTTAGGTTTTTTTAGGACATTTTTTAAATAAAACCCAATATTTAGTGAATTGACTAAATTATTTTATTGTGTTTATTGATTAAATAAACACATTAGACTACTTCTGCTGAATATTTTTTAAAAAACGGATAAAA
>JAQIWH010006132.1:0-13344 GCA_034695005.1 Cryptops parisi
CATTGTATGACCAATAGTCCTTATGACCAATAGTCCTTGTGACCAATAGTCCTATAACCTATGTGACCAATAGTCCTTATGACCAATAGTCTGTGACCAATAGTCCTATGACCAATAGTCCTTATGACCAATAGTCTGTGACCAATAGTCCTATGACCAATGGTCCGGATACCACTGTAGGCCACAGTAATGTATACAGTGGAGCCTCTATATCCGTTCCAGAAAAAAACTGACGAATATACTTGTAGTATTAATATCAATTGCAAACACTTTGTAAATCCACTGCAGTCTTTATACCCAAGCCTTACTGTTGGCACTCAACATAATAATATTTAGTTTACTTTTCATAATCCTATGATATTGTACTTAAAAACTGACTTTTGATGACCTTGACTGTGATCTTTAGTGACAAATATTGGATGTTTGAATAAATATTCGGAGCATTATTTCGCCAAAGAATGTGACGAATATATAGGTTCCACTGTACTATTTCAATTTTATGAGAGATTTTTGTAGAAAGTAGTCCTCGCATAAATCGAAGACTACCTGTATTTCTGTAACCGGTCACACTCATATTTGCCGGATAACAAAGAATATACCGTTCATTCGTACGTTATTGTGCTGTAGATTCCAAAGTGAGTCATTACATACCACCCATTCCCTAAACCATGGAAGACATAGAACCCACGTAATGGCATAATCACGCAATACAATCTATTTAACGACTGACACCAACTGGTTACATGCACACATTTAAAGATGTAAGATAACTAAATCCACACTATTTCATTAAGGATAATTGAAAGGATCTGTGTCACGAGTTGATGATATGCGATCAATATATGCGATCAATATGTATGCTGAGACAATGTTGTTCGATTGTATGTACACAAGAGCTACGTTTGTTAGTCCAGTTGACGTATGTAAAGTAAATTCTCAAGTTTATTTCCTCTTTGTTGACCCGTTTCGTTGATATGCGCTCATCGGAATAACCAGTCCAATCTATACACGAATGATCAGTCTCATGAAGTTCCTGTCGTTCCTACGCTCACTTATTGTTTACAGAATTAAAAAACAAAACAAGTTTTGTTTGTTGATGCCACGATGTATTGTCAAGTTTCATATCACTGTTTTTATTTATCTTATTTTTCCTTTTTGACATTTCAAAAACGAAAAACATTCTGCTAACAACGTTCCAGTCCCTTTCACTTGTTCCCTAATGACGTCCAAGATTGTCCAGACAAGTACAGCGAGTTGTTGTTGTTGTTGTTGTTGTTGTTGTTAGAGTAGAAACGTGACACAATCACACACAAACAACACACGCCTTTACAAATAGCGATGGTAGTCGGTAGAATTGCTGCTCAAGTTGAGTTCAGCCATGAGCGAAGACAGTTCGAGTGGCGACATAGGTTCGTCGTCGAGCATACGAAGACTGCTGTTACTGATGCTATCACCCCGCGGTTGGATCGACGACGTGGACATGTCCGAGATTCCGGAAGAGGGGAAAAACGACTTGTGTCCATTGACAAAACACACGTCATCGTTGAGAAGCGTCGTCTCAGTCGTGTCCAGAGTCATTCGCGAACGGATGGTGCTAGGGAAGTGGGAAAGGGATTGGCACTTACCCGGTCGGCTGGCCGAGCGACGGCCACAACAGCGGGCCAGGGTGTCTCTGAAGGCGAGCCGGAACTTGAGAGACATGATGTGGTAGAGAATAGGATTGATGGTGGCGCTCACATAGTACAGAATCCCTGATAAGTAGGTGAGAACGTTGTAGATGGCAATCACCACAGCCGAGGGAGGTTGAGAAGCATAGACAGCCAGCAGACGCTGGGCGTGGAACGGAGCCCAACACAGGAAGAAAGCCACCACCACTGCCACTGTAGAACAAGAAAATAGAGGATGAAAAGATTATAATAACCCCAGCATGAGATCGTACTAGAGTTGAAAGTTTCAAAGTCATGTCTTTCCGACATCGTCTCAACAGTCATTTTTCTGACATCAGCATGATCCAAACTTCAAATCTATACTTCCAAAGCATATTCTGCATGGTCTTTAACAGACTTCCATTTTTGTACTTTGCCCCATTCGGGGTGCGAAATTTTGAAAATAATACAGCGAAAAAGACGTGATCAACCAACCGATCACAAAGCTGGTGCATTTGGTAACGTGCTACAAACATAGCCTACTGACGTCAGAAAAATGATGTCGATCAGAATGTAAACATTGGTGGTGATAACTCACAAGCTCATTTTACACGTCAAACCTTTTCAATCAAATTCCATCAATTCCAACTGTTTTTCTGTTGGAATTGATGAATTCGAATAGAATGTCCATCAGAATTGATGAATTCTGATAGAATTTCTGGACACACGTCCGGGCGCGTTTTCGTACTTTTCGGTCAAACAACGAAACACAACAAAAGCATTAAGAGGCTTGTGTGCATGACGTCAAAAAATTGTCTAATTCCAGCGATGGAATTTGATTGAAAACGGTTTGACGTGTAAAACCACCTTTCGAGATAGATACCTAAGAAAAGAAAATTTAGTGTTTGAAAGACCAAGTAGTGAATGATATAAAAGATAAAAGTACAGCAACTCTTTAAAAAAGTAAACATTTCGATTATGTACTAGCCAAATGAGATGTTATTCCAACGGCTTATGTAAGCCGTTATTTTCTATTGATTTCCGTACAATGACAGACAGATAGATCAGTCCTTTTATGGCGAAAAAATTCACGCAGAACGTTCTTAAATTACACTGCTATTTCTTCATATTCCTGTCACACTGTATCTACAATAATCAGATTACAGTACTACATGTAATGATAAAATTGATTCATATATATATATATAAGAGTTTTATTGAGTTTTGTAAAGTGATATGGTGATTATAAAAAAGTTACAATCAAATTTCTGGAAATTTCTGTTATCCGGCAACCTTCCATTCCCGGTGATGCCCGATGAGAGAGAGTTCACTGTTTTATTTATTTGCATTTCAGTCCAAATCAAATGTTTACCTTAAGTTATGAACATCTTTTGTTTATCTTTAAATTGGCATGTCAAGCGAATAACGAAAAAAAGTTGGTTTGATGTTTCAAAACAAACGAAGTTTTGAAAACGATCAATATTAAATGAGAAAATAAGAATTAATGACAAACTTTATACATTTAAATGACAACCACAACAAAAATAAACAACTTTAAAAAAAACTTAAATGAAACTCAACATTTAGAGATGACATTATTTAATAATAAACTTATCAATGAATGAACAAACTTAGTATGAACCAAAAAAGCAGTGTTTTTTGTTTACATTCGTAAAAATTTAAAAATCAATACGCTATATATAACTTATTTTTTATTATAAACTATTATCAAATGTCAACAACAGGAGTTCAGTTTTAAAATGTAAATCAAAAACAAACTCTGTAAATCAAAACTCTGTTAATCAAAAGCTGTATTTTTAAAACCGAATTTGTCAAAAAACCTATAGTGATTTGACAACTTTTTTAGATCATCCTGTAAAATAATATTTTTCATTATAAAAATGAAAAATTGGATGGAATCGTGTTTACGTGATGATCAAATTACTTCGTGTTGTGCTTAGTGGATTTTTATGTCCCTATCTGTACATTTTAAATCAATTTTCATGACAAACTCATTTCGTTTATAACTAAAAAGAAAATATTAATTTTCGACGTTATTGATGATTTTAAATGAAATCAAAAAAGTTTAGAAGTACGTAAACAACTCTTCCCCTCCAATTGCATTGTATTACAAAGTACATAGGGCAAGTTTTTGATAGCAATTTTGGATTCAATTGAAAGTTCAACCTAATCTAAACGTTCTTTGTTAAGTTTAAGAAAATCCGCTTATAGTGGATTAGTTAAAAGAAAAAGTAATTTTGTTTCCAACATGAAATTTTGTTCTTCTCTAAGCAAGAAAAAAAATATTAAAATAAAAATAATTGTTTAAAAATTTATTATTGACTTTAATGAAACTTTAAAAAGTTACTCTTTTCAAAACTTTAATATTGAATGTACAGTACTAATAGTACATTTAGAATTCAAAACTTTAATATTTGAAGTACAATATTAATAGTACATTTCAGTTTCTAATAAAAATATGATCGATATATACCTTCGTTTTTAATCAAAAGCTTATAATGTATCTTTGCGTGAATGATTTTCTGCACACACACAACTTAACGTTTCACTCTATCTTAACCGTTTAAACAAAAATAACAACAAAAATCGGACCTTTCCTGTTTCGGGCAAGCCAGCAGTTTAGTGCTACTTGATTGTAATTTGTTATGGTTTTTTTTTGGAGGTATAGTTTTTGTGTATATTTATTGTATACCCCTATGGGATAAAGCCAAAGTAAATAAATAAATAAATACGTTATTCGATGTCTACGAACCAATGCCATCAGCTCACAAATAACTTCTCTGTTAACTTAAAAGTACCAATTACCTTATTCAACAAAGAGGGTATTTGTGCTCCACTCCACTAGAATAAATGATTTCAAACGCATCAAATGTAGAAAACAATTACCACGCCAAATTTCTTGAACAAAAGAACGCTTTATAAAGCTTACACTAATTGAGTGCGTGAAAACGATTTTTAAGATGCTTTATTTTCAGAGACGTATTGACTTTCGTTGCTATTCATACAAACCTTATCATCACAAATCTTTCTGTTAACTTAACGCTACGCCTACAGCCAAATCACGGAGATTCATAAACAAATATAAAACAAAACTCAGCATCGTTCATTAACGTAGAATAATACTTCAATTAGAGATAAAATAGCAATTTACATTTTGCTGATCTTCAAAAAGTTGCCAAGTGAAGTTTAGCTATTGAAAAAATATAAGAGATAACCTCAGGAATCCAGTCAAGAATATTCAAGCGTATAATAATATTTTAGTTTGTATTGAAAATTGCCGAAAAAAACCCAACAAATTTCGACTCATTTTTAAACCGACTCTCGGATTTTAAATAACAAAAAACTATTTATACGTTTCATTATAATTTTTTTGTGCTTCGTAGAACTAGGTCTAAAGCAGCACATGTCAGGTACCGGTACCTTATGAGTAGGTCGTATGTTTAGAAGAAAACTACACGCCTAACAAGCAGCATGCAATATGCATAACGATCACATATTCAAATTTCATATGCATCCTTACGATTGTCAGTTAACCCTACTTGGCTTCCTAAACAAAAAGATGCCTCATGACCATGCGTATTATTATTGATCGACTTCAAAACCAAAAATAACACGAACATCGAATGAAATATGATCTGTTAAGAAAATGAAGTTTTCACTCAAAACAAACAAAAAACATTTTTTATGTCTTTCATTGGCCATAATAATTGATGTCATTTTTAAGGTGATTCAACTATTAATTTTGTTAATATCCATTCTCTCACACGTGATTTAAAATGGCAAAGGTATTCATGAAATAATGCAAACCCACAAAATAATGCTTTGTTTTGCAGAATTTATGAAAAAAATCGAAAGTCAACGACACGTAGAAACTGAAGTTACGAACGATCCAAGAAGTGTATGACAGGGAAGCAAAGCGAAAGCAGCTGCAACCAACTTGCCAACACTTGCAACTGTCTTTGTTTTGCTTCCCTGTCATACCGGGAAGTCTTGAATCGTTCATAGCTTTCATTTCAACGCGTCGATTTTCGATCTTTTTCGTGCGTTTGCATTATTTCGTGAAATCACACGTGTGGTGGCTATCAAGGAAGTTAATAACTGCATTCCCTTGAACTTCGAAGGTCACTGGTCACTTCATCAAAGGTCACTGCGTTGGATTACCCATAGTCGATATACCCTACGATTCACGATGAATCAATCAGTATGTTGAGTTTAATGGTTCGTGTGGTATCTCGTGATTTCTGAACCCGTGCTCCTTTACCATAATTTGTACGCCACTTGTCGCATAAATAATGGCCGTCATACTGAAATTATTCACTCCAGTTTATCCATTCTACTCTATGGTAATAAGATCTAGCTGGTGATTTATAGTAATAAGATTTACGATTCATGAGTTTGTGCGAAAAAATCCTCGCTTAAAACAAAACTGGGCTATGCTTTCGATTACGGACCTCACAATTTCATATGATACATATACTCATGTAAATCTTGATGAGAAAAATCAAATCGTGTATATCTTATTTGGCGCAGATCGATAGTTTTTAAATTTATCGAGTTGAATCGGGTCAAAGTGGCATGAAAAGAAGTAATGGTATTTTCCGGTTATTACGAGGCTCGTCTGATGTTGCTATTTGCTTGTACTTGATTATGGGTTTATTTTGCAGGTTAGGAAAACAAAACAAAACAAAATCATACATTTAATACATTTCTTTGTTTTGCTTAACCTAACTTTCAAAATACCGAAGTACTGAAGTAATTACTAAACTATAATACGAAGCCGAAAAAGTCGAAAACACTACAACAATAATAAAATAGAATGACATCTATGGATGCTCAAGAAATCTTCATATTCCGTAAACCAATTTTTGTATCATCATATATGGTAGTCAGTTTCTTTGAAAGTTAACAAAATTAAAATAACCTCAGGGTTTCAACAAAAAAATCAGTTCATCGATTAGTTTTCCATTGAAAATCCAAATATAAATCGGCTGACGCACAGTGCCTTTTATCAATCTTGAAAATTTTGATTTAAAATGATCAAACATTTCATTTTTGAAACGAAGTTTCCCTTTTTAGAGAGGTTTCCTATGTTGTTTATTTTTCTTTTCAAAATTCTAATTTTGAATTCATTCCATTTGAACTGTTATTAAAAAACAACATTTCCCTAAAAATGGGCAAAACTTTATTTGAATGCAAGTTTTTATTTACATTTTTAGGCGGTTGAAATTTGTTTATTTAAGTTTTTTCTTATGATTAAAAACAACGAACAAAAAACATTTGGCAATGTTCCCGGAAAAAAAAACCCTACTTTTTTTTATGTCTGTATTTCTTTCAATTTTTTTTTGTAAGAGTATTAATTTCTGCCTAAGTTCATTTCTGGAAGCAGCCCATTTCATTAAGATCTGACACAAGATGGAACGCAGAAATGAAATCTATTACAGTCAACTTAACTACAATCTTTCACAAATTTATTGTCTTCCACACAAAACTAGAACCATAACTGACTAAAACCACGTGAAATGACTGCTATTTGAAACTTTGTAGATTAAAACACAAATTGAAATATGAGGACAAAGGGAAGTAGGAGACACCTAGGGCAAACATGTCATTACTGATGTATACTTAAGAGGCGTAAAATTAAATGGAAATTTTCTGACCACGATCTTAAAACAAAAATACATGATAAAATGAAACTTTTCTCAAGCATTTTATTTTACTGAAAAAAGTTTGGAAATTGAGAAATACTGAAAATTTTGCAGTAATTGGGCACTTGATAATGTAAAATACTGTAAATAATGAATTTTGTTGCTGACTGTTTGTATATTATGATTCAAGAGCCTGGTGTAAAAATGTGTTAAATAACATTTTTTTGTAATTTTAATAAAAACGTGTTAAATAACATTTTTTTGCAATTTTAATAAAAACGTGTTCAAAAATCTAAATGCTATCTATGGGCTACTTTACACTTCTTGCATTAACAACTTCTTGCACATATTGTTGTTTTGCTCAAAATTATGCGTTTAAAAGGTAGAATTGTATCTAACACATTCAAAAATACTTCCAGATTATTTTTTGACAAAAATGTTGCTTAACATTTTTTACACCAGGCCCTTCAATTGAAGAGTTGGGTGGAGAAACGGCGTAAATCCACTTACGTCGTTATTCCTTAATAATGCATATATTGAATCGTTTTAGACCAGTCTATTGCATTGAGTTGCCTATAATTTGCACTTTTTGGAGCAAAAATACGAAACGCGACCTATTGTAAATATAAAATATTTTGTAATTTCTTTCTTTTTGTCGCATCACTTTCTGGTTGTATCACTCCAAAACAATGGAAAAGACAATGGTCTTTTAAAAAACGGCGTAAATGTATTTTTAAATTAGCACGATATTTGGAATAACGGCGTAATTACATTTTTTAAATTAGCCTTAAATTTGAGGCCTGACAACTAAAGTTAACAGATTTTTTGGCAAAACCTGTTTTTTCTTCTATTAATATGCAATTAACAGCAATCATTTTTAATCTTAAATTTGAAGGTGCAAGAAGTTTTTGTTCTTTTTTCTCGAAACTAGTTTTATTGGGTTACGCAGTTATTCCACCCAACTCCTCAATTACAACCTGTATACCAAACAAACAAAACAAAAACATAGCACAATTACCATTGAAACTCGAATTCAGTTAAAACAATTAACTGATCGATTTAAAAATCAGCAACTTGAGCGTTTGGCGGTCTTCGCCCGCATCAACTATCCTAAACTTCGTGGTTGAGATTAATCGTGTTTTGACTGATGAGATTGAATTTTAACTGAATTCTGGTTTTGACGGTAACAAAGTATATATAAAAAATTCTGCTTTCAGTGAATTCGGAAAACTGTAAACAACACCCAACATAAATTTTAAAGGTCATTTTGTAAAAAATAATAATAAAAAAAAAATAGTTTTTACATAGAAAAAAGTTCAAATTTGGATCCAATACCAAGATAAAGTTTGAAAGTCCTATAACTATAACCATAACGTGAAAATCGGTACTCAAACCACATGTGTACGACCTTTTCGGATCGATCGCTCTTTAAGATTCCGCCCTAATGTGTCCTAATGTCTGCAAAAAGTATCGGACAAAAGCATCACCCTATAGTTACCACCTTCAATAACAGATATTAGAGCACGAAGATGGTGCTATTTGCGCGACAGCTTGTAACTTTATAACCTCACACGTGTCGGTTGGAGCCAATCATAAAAACCAATCGATTTAACACCATCATCGATTTTTCTTTTTCTTTTCCTATTCTGCGTTCAACACTACCCAACCAACGTCAACAAGTTTCAAAACCAAATGGCTGTTGGCCAGCAACGTGAGTGATATTGTAAGCTACTGAAAAGTATCGGGTGACTTGCGTAGAAAATTTTGAATGGCAGGTTTGTTTGTTTAGAATCTCGTTGCGTAACTTGTTGAAAGAGGTTCTCCAACGCTCGTTTTCGGAATCGTCGAACTGTGTTAAATACGAACGCAACAGGTTTTCCATTACTGTGAAAACATGATTCTAATTTGTACTATCATCACGCTTCATGTTGACATTGTTATAATTTTGAAATCAGTTTTTAAAAAATATTTACTGAAAGTGTGAAAATGTTTTACCCTGTTACCAAGTTCTGTGAAAACTTAGTTCAATGGTTGTTGTTTTTTCGAGAAAACACAAATCAGAAGACATGAATGTCACTTTAAAATAACAAAACTAAAAATAATAAACAACAATTCATGTTATTACAATTTAAATCATTTTAAATCAATATTTAAAACTAACTGAATGCCTTGGTGTAAAAGACTTAAGTAACATTTTTGCAAAAACTAACTTAAAAGCATTTTCGAATGTGTTAAGTGCAATTTTACCTTCCTGACACATAATTTTAAACAAATCAATAATACGTGCAAAGATATTAGTGCAAAAAGTGTAAAATAGTTTCATAGACAGCAAAGCAAGTTCAGACCTTTAAACGCGTTTTTCTCAAAATTGTAAAAACGTTACTTGATACATTTTTTCACCACGCCTTTCAATTATAACCTTATTTCCATCATAAACTGATTATATTAGTTAAAATAAAATTTTAACTAGTGTAATTGAGTTTTATAAGTTTTTACGTATAACATAATGCGAATATAACTGCACGAGATTTTCTTTCACAAGTCAATTCTTTGCAACAAACTCGCAAATTACGGAAATAACTTGCATTGTTATCAAACCACTAAAACCACTCGCGTGACTTAGATGACTAGTGACCACAATCAAACGACGACCTGAATTGTTGTTGATATAAGAAACGACTACAGGAAGCAATTCTAAGAAACAAACAAGAAACACTTAACTCGTCTCTACAACAAACATCCACTCGAGTTAAGCTTTTCCTCTGATCCGTCTTGACATTAAACCGCAGATGTTTGATCCATTGAACCAATCCCGAGGCAGGTTTTGTTTTGTCAACTTAGAAACGTGGACTAGCAGCTATTAATACTTCTGACTGGGCATTAGCAGTGAAGTGCTAAGATTACAATTGACATTAATGCAACTTACTGTTCTTTTACAGCGAGAGATAAATTAAACGATCAAATATAGAAACTTGGCTCAAGGCAATGTATGGTACTATGTATTGTTTGACTATTTCAGCCGCTGAGCCAATTTGAACGAGATTTTCAGTTTTGTATTCTAAATAATTACCGTCTCGGTTTTCTAAACGTTTGAAAGAAAAAATATGAAATGATGGTATTGTTGAATAACCTTGCATTGTTCGAAAGCAATGTTGTGTATTTGTTTTAGTTGTTTTAAACCAGTCATTACTATACTGTAGCTGCTTTTATAACTACCCGTATCTGTGTGTATGTGTATATTGTATGTGTAAATGTGTACACTAAAATTACAACAATGAACTGCGTGATGGAGAAAAGCTCACTATACAGTATAAAAAACACCATAGCAACGTAAGAGTAAACAATAAGATGTAACGAATGAGATGTAGTAAAAATTGTACAGTATTGACAAATATTGCGAAACAAGATTAAACATGGGATTTAGTTGTAGAATCCCTATGGTTACCATACCCACCACGAAGTTTACTTCTAGTCACTAAATAAAGTTTCAAACTTTCCAGCATAATCACCGCATTGCTACTAACTTGTCAGGTTTCCCAGCATAGCATCGTGCATTGCTACATCTTTGTCAGGCTTTCCAGCATAACCCGGCGCATTGCTACAGCTTTTAAAGGCTTCGCAGCGTAACACAGCGCGTAACACATTTGTCAATCTTCCTAGCATAACACATTGTATTGCTACAATTTTGTCAGGCTCTCCAACATAACACGTGCATTGCTACAGCTTTTTTAGGCTTTTCAGCATAACATTAGCTACAGGCTTGCAAACTAGCACTATACGGGTTACTGGCTAGTATTTTAAGTAAACATTTTTTGAAACTAGCTCGTTCGGAGGTGGCTGCGCCACCTCCTCGCTAGCTACGAACACCACATTTATATGGAAAAAACTCTTTCAAGGTTGTTGTTATATCTCAAACAAAATGTTTTTTAATACGTGTGTGTATTTTAAGGGAAAGAAACTTTTATAACACCCAATATATATTTAAACATTTTCCACGTACTTTAACACTATTGTAACCTTTTCGTAATCTTGCAGAAAAAACCCAAACTTGACCAAATATATAGGTTCTTTGCCTTCACCACAACGAAATTGATCGCGACCTAGAATCCACCTTTTTCATGTCAAACTCTACACCCTCTACAAATTTTACGAAAGGAATGTGATTAAAGGGATCGTTTGCGAAATGAAAACTGGATGAAAAAAAAACAAATTAAAATCTCAGTAAAGTAAAAGTTCAATAATCATATTCCCATACTGCTCATATATTTCAAGATTAAGTTTGTAAAACAATTTATTGGCTATTCTTGATGACGTTTATCGAAGACATTCATTAATATTAATGAGTTTTTGACCAGTTTTTAAAGATAGAGACAAAATCAATTTGCATTTAAAAACACTAATATTTACTTTATGCTAAAAACTTGTTCATACGAGTAATGAATAAAACATACCAAGTCGAAAATATTCCAAACAACAATAAGTGAATTCAAATGACTTAAAAAACTCACGTGAAACAAATTCCTTTGTACTTTTTGTTGTTATGAAAACAAAATATTTAATTCAAGTCTCCCAAATATTCCCTTTAAGGCAAAGTTGGAAAATGTTTGAAGAAGGAGAAAAACGACGCAATAACTTGAAATGGCCAATCTTCTTTGAACCAATCACCATGAACTAACGTTATCTGGTATTTGCGTTAGAAAAATGTTTTTGTTAAAAAGTAGAGGGAAAACAGCATTTTTTTTCGGTATAGGCATTTCTAACACCTTATCATGCATAAACATCTTCAAACTATTTTTCCGCATTTAACCAACTGCAATGCTGTTGAATTCCAGTTTCACGGTAGCTTATACCAACAGAACCTCCTTGGTACGATTTCACTCAAAATAGTAAATTTGCATGGTTTCACTTTAAAAATCGGGGTTTTATCCTTGACTAATTAATAATGTTACTTATTAATATTGTGTTGAATGGTTTCTTGATTAGCAATACATCAAGTTCTCGAGTTAACAATATATTGAGTTCCTCGTATGCGAGTTCCATAAGTTCCCCTTCATCAACTCATATGAAGCATGGAACCTACTTCCATTAAGGATAAGAAAGATCTTCTCCCCAACTAATTTTAAGGCGATCAACATTCATTTATTCAATAAAATGCTTTTTAAACACCTTAATCTTACATAAACTAGTATTAAGCAAACTATTCTTTGTTTTTTGTTTGTTTTTTTTTGTTTTGTTTGTTTGTAGTAAACTAAACATAATATAGAGGGTGAGGCAAAGGCTGGTCACAGCTAAATATAGCGAAAAACATTAATGGTATAGCAATTCTGAATGACTACTATCGTGTATATCTGTCATGGGCTATCCAATGACGTTACCAGAAAATACCTTGGATGTAATTTTCAAGGTTATCCAATTATTAATTTTTTTAATATGCACTCCATATGCGATGTGAAAAGATAAAGATATTCACTAACTAATGCCAACGCAGATCGAAAATCGACCGGTAAAAACGGAAGTTAGTACGATGTTACAGAACATTTAGCCGCAACAAGCATGGCCTACTTGACTATGTATTAGTGAAAAAGCGGTGAAAAAGTTTTGGGAACATTTTATCAAACCTAACATCAGTTTAACAGGTTTTTCTACAACTTTTTTACCACTTCTCCATTTTCAGGTAGGCCATATTGTTGCAGCTGACCTTGAGTTTGCTTTCCTGTGACATCGACTTCTTTCGCTTGTAACTTCCGTTTTTACTAGTCGATTTTCGATCTGTTTGATGCGTTGGCATTATTTTGTGAATACCTTCATCATTTTAAATCACATATAGGGTGTGAGATAAATATTAAGGAAGTTAATAATTAAATGATAATGATTAAAAATGATTTTCAAAATAACCTCCGATAACTTGCATAGTCCATGGCCAATAAACATTACAATAGTTCAATCAAGAGTTTTTATACCAATAACGGTTTTCGCGATATTTAGCTGTGACTAGACTTTTTCTCACCCTTTTTTCATACCCTTTTTTGCTC
>JAQIWH010006133.1:0-13342 GCA_034695005.1 Cryptops parisi
GTTTATTTTAGCGTATCACCTAACATTTTTTTAGAAAAACAGCACTGTATATATATATATATATATATATATATAGATACATACATACATATGTACGTATATGTTGTATATGTATGTATATAAACTTGTTACTGAATTTTCTCGGTCAATAACACCAAGTCATTTTACTACTACCACAACGCAAAAAGCAATTAATACAAGAGACAACTTTTAGTAACATGGCACATAAAAAGTTTCTAGTTGAGCTGGGTATCGTTATTACATGAAATAACTAGACTAGACAAAGTGTAAAACCTTATTTTTACAAAATAATTAGCTGAACAGCTAATTACCACACTGACGTGGTAAATTAGCAATTAGCAAAATACCTAACATATTGCTAAAATTATTTTTTCCTAAATCACGTCTTACAAAATAACTTTACACTTAATGAGTAAATTAAATATATTATACAGAGTGAGTCAAATAGCGTATATTTTGAGCATGGTACATACAGTAATACACACACACGGCAACAAGTGGTACCAGGTAACGTTATTTTTTGACTCACCCTGAGCTTCACACTTTAACTTGGAATTCACAAAATTAAAAAAAAAATATCGATATTTAACATAAGAGTACGCCCTATTACATTATAACACGTGTTGAATCATGAATTGGGTTTTCAAAACCCTTGCAATACTGATATGGAAAAAATTAAAATGAAAACAAAAAACACAACACCCTAATTAACATTACACTTTTCAACGAAAATATAATTAAAAAATTCTTTCAAAATTAAAAATTCTTTCAAAATTAAAAAAAAAAAAAAATCAACAAACCAAAATTAAACCTTATGATTTTTTTTTTATATCAAGAAATCGTAAACCGAATCCTCTCGTGATTTTGTGTCTATTGCAATTTTCAACACTGGCACTTGATCAAGAGGTCAAGAGCAAACAGCTCGTATGCAACAGTTCGTACGATTTTGCTAAGCCGATTTGCTACCTTGGATGAAGGCCACTCACTGTAGTACTATGAAAAACATTAATACTAAATAGTACTCGTTGTAACACTAGTACGAAAAAACAAAACAAACAAACGATGAATGAATCACAACCAAAAACTAAACATAGACGACTACCCATGGCCAGTTTGGAAAAGAAACTATAATCCTAAAATAGGTTTGGCTAGTTGGTGAGTAAAACGTGTGGCAACTCTTCAACACACAGCTATAACATAGTAGTTTGTCCTAAATCTGAGAGAAAAAAAAAATAATACACACTATTGGCGAAAAAAATATTTTTTTGTTTTTCGTGTATTGTAAACGAGAGCCAAAAAACGTTTCTTTCAGGAAGAGATTTCATTTTTTTCTTGGGATTTTTCGCTTTTGGTGTATTTTTTAAGGTTAAGTTATTAAATCCTTTTTTTTTTAAATAGAGATTTAATGCGCGAGTTCACGCTGAAAAGAGACAACCTTGATAAAAGTGGATTCTTATTCAGGAATTAAATAGAATGCGAAAAAATTCGAGACCATGATTTTTTTAAGCAAAAACAAAAATCAGAGTCTTGCAATAAATAAAATTGAAAAAATAAACAAATGTTCAAATTTGAACCGGATTCATTTTGTGTCACGCAGTAAGACTAAAGGCTTGTGTGACGTCACATTAAATCCGGTTCGATTTTGAACGACCTTCCTATATGCGCAATTAATGTTTTTCCAAGTTAATTTGTGTTGTTCATGTAAAAACATTTCCTTATTATACAGGGTGTTCCTAAAAAAACTAATCAAATTTTAACGACAGGTACAAACAATGCAAAAAAAACCATATAAACATTGAGTCCCTTGAGATAACACAGGGGGAAGTTACGTGATTTGATAGGCCTATTTGTCACGCAAATTAGTGTGCATTTTGCAAATTCATGTTTACATGAACTTTTATGCGTAGCATGTGGTTAAAATCTAACTAGACCTTTTAGAAACACCCTGTATTTACTGGATGTAATTGCAAATCAAAATGTTAACATTACATATGATTTAATTATTTATAGTAAATTACAAATGTTAAACTGAATTTTCATGTAATCCTTGAAAATTGTACAATTTAAAATTCAATTTAACATTAATTTTAATCACAAGAAGTGTAATTCAAACTTTCAATTCTTCACTTAAAAATTATTTTTTTAATAATTATTTCAATTATAAATAACATTTAATTTTTATAAAACCTGATCAAATATAAAATAGCTTTTTAAAAAATAAAATCGAGAATTTTTCTTTAGATACCTTGGTAACAAAAACACGAAAAAAAATCAACAACCGCACAAAAATCCAAACTGTGACATGTAATTAATAACATTTGGAGATTTTTTTAAAATATAATTTTCCTCAATTTTTTTTATTTTCAACTGATAAACTTATGTCAATGAACAGCAAAAATTGAAGAAAAAAAATCCTATTGGTAATTTTTTGATAAACATAGTGCATCGCCCTGCTTTTACTCATTACCATGTCCAAAAGATACCAACAGTTATCACATCACCATTCTTTACAATCTCTTCTCTTTTTTTTTTTCAAGTATAGTTTATCAAACACAACCTATCGTTTCTAATTGGACAACTTTCGAGAATATCAGTCATTCGATGTATGACAAATTTTGTTAATGAACTCTTTTAATATGAAAGCAAAGTAACATTTATTCAACTTTGTAGCAATACTGATATCGTCTGTCAACAAGCAAATGGTTGTTTCTAAACTCAACTAAAATAGCAAAACTAATGTTTATTTATCGTTCTAAATCGAAATGCCGTTCCTTGAATTAATTCAAACTATGCTTCATGCAAATTTCAGTGCACGCTAATTATAAAATGAAAGCGATTCATATTATGCTATTTCACTCTTGTAGTGAATGCAGTTGATCATCCATATACCGCATTATCGAGATTATAAGACCGCACCCGAATATAAGACGCACCTTTTAGGGGTTTGAGTAAAAAATGAATTATAAAGGACGCACACGTGAGATACAGCTGAGAAATAGCTTTAAAACAATGAAACGCTATGATTGGCTCTAATGTAATGTGTTTTGTAATAAAGACACTGGAGGATAAGACTCCAAATAACTCTCGTTCATATCTTTTTTGTTATATTTTGTTGGTAATATAATACCCAGTTGTTTATTATAATTTATATAAAACGCCCACGAGTATAACACGCGGCTAGGGAGCGCCTTGTGTAAAATCTTGTATAAGACGCATCTTATATTCGCGAAAATACGGTACATACATGTACCGTATATATAGTGTATAATATGAATGTGCATATATTACAGTAAAATCCTAAAACCCGTCCAAACTAGTTTATGCAAAGCGCTTTAATTCTACTTTTATCTAGTCAAAACTGTGATTGACAAAGCGTTTTAGTAAATGCTAGTATTAACAAAATATTTCAGTTAGTACTCGTTCTCATTAAACTTAACCTAATCTAACCTTAACTAGGTTTGATTAGCCTAGCTTTAGGGTAATTTGATTACGTTTTGGGTAGGTTAGGATAGTTAGATGACTTTTTGTTAGTGCATGTTTAGATTAGATTAGGTAAGTTTAATGAGAATCAGTATTAACTGAAGAATTTTTTAGTTAATGCTAGCAATTATGAATTCTAGTTTTTACTAGTGAAACTAGTAACCAAAGCGCTTTCTTAAACCAGTTTGGACAAATAAAAGTTGATTTGAACGGTTTTTACTGTAATATACAGCATATAAATTTCATACGTACATATACAGACAGTGGCCAAGCTTTGTTAAACGATTCAGCCATTTTCTATTCATGTGCGCACAAACAAACAGACGTATATAAAACAAATTTCGGGTGAGCTTTACTATATAGCCCATAAAATTGTTTCATAAAAACTATGTTTGAACATTCTATTTTGTAGAACCAATGACATATGCATCTGTACTGGTGCAAATTCGCTAATATGCAAACTAAGCTAACTGAACCAGTGTATACGACTCGTGGACTACTTTTTTTTTTAGCTTACACTCGGTGGTGCTTGTGGAAGGCTAGGTTAGTTAACCAATCAAAATTACATATGAGGGAAATTTATTTTCAGTTTCATCAGCACAGATGCCACAAACTGGAAACCTCAAATATATGGTTTTTATGCAAAATTCCATAGGCCACATAGGCTACTAAAGTTTATCCAAAATTTCATTTATGCAGATATAAATATACTTCATTATTCATTAATTCGGAACTAATTTAGAAGCTAAAACAGATACAAGGTTATCACCTGTCATTTGACACCTACACTTGACCCTGTTGAAGAAAGCGCATTTTCTTATCGCAAATTGAAATATTCACAGAATACAGAAAACAAGACAACCCATTTTTTTTCTCCATAAAACGAAACCCTTTTTTTTTCCTCCTCGATTACACGTATATCTCGCTTACAATTCCAGATCACAAACAATACCCGACCACGTTTAAAAACCTATTCAAAATCCACCTGCACAGCCAGTTTATCATTACAAATTTTATCCTCATCTGCATTTGGCATAAAAACATTATAGCATTTTTTTTTCATAAATTTATATATATATTTATTTTTATACATACGTATATATATTAAAATAAGGCTTGGTTCAATCCTCGGAAGTAAAAGCCCGGCCCCTATAGTTTTTGGAGTTCGGAAGACGCACCGGACATCCCTTTTCCGTACTCCGGCCTTCGTGAAGACTAAAACGAACACCGAGCAAAAATATATACGTATTATATATACATACATAAAATATATATATATATATATACACATATATAAAATCTACTATCTCTTAGTTTAAGATTCCGTAATGGAAAGCTGTTGGCTGTTTGCCAATGTTGACCAAACCTAAATTTTTTCTCTCTGTTTCGAATTATATTCTTTACGAAAAGAGTGAAACTTCCTTCCGAGAAGAGTTCTGCAAAAATCTCATAAAAGACAACTAGCTAAAAAAAAAAACAGAACTTTAAGTGCTTATTTCCATAACGTTGGACGACGACGACGATGATGATGATATGTCCAGTATGAAGGACCAACTAGTCACACTGTCATTTTTTCGACCGCAAAATTTGCCTTTGTCACCGTTTTTCTATTTTTCTTTCAAGAAGACTCATCTTCTGCGGTTGTCCTCAGGAATTTTAAAAAATAATCGTCGTGGCGACAACTTTCCGCTTTTATGCGATTATCCTTTTTTCTTTCGGTAATTTTTTTTTTTAAATTTAAAAGCTTAATTTAACATAGTCAACACCCGAGTTGCGAAGTTAAATCAAATTTTTCATACGAAATAGTTGTGTGTTCAAATTTCGACAACTGACAAACTTTCCACCAATGACCCAAAACATTTGTTCAATTATCCGCTAAATCTAAAAATATTCCATATAAAAGTTGTACAACTAAATGGGATAAACAATTGTTGTTATATACATGTTTGTCATAAAAATACTATTTACAACAAAATCATCATTACCGATAATGACAAATTTCAACAACTTTTCATTAAGCTTAAATTAACAAAAGTTATTTCTTCTATTATACGTTTGAATCGAAAAATTATCGATATAAAAGTTGTAGTACTGTACTGTACTAAATCAGATAAACAATTGTTACTATATACAATGTTCTCATAGAATTAACAGTTTGCGATGAAAATCGTCATTATCGGTAACTTTGATGACTAAGCACAACTTTGGTAATTTTCCACTAGGCGCAGAATAAACACACGTTATCCTATTATACGTTATTCGAAAGGTTTTCCATATAAAACCTGTGGTATTAAGTCAGATGAACAACTGTTTTTATAAACAATTTTACCAAAAATAAACAGCTTACGAAATAAACTGTCATTACCGTCGATACGTGTCAAATTTTTGATTGACCAAAAAATCATTATGTTTGACCGAACAAAAACCAACTCATATTTTATTCAATATTAGTTAAATTAAAAAAAAATGATTCAAACAAAACCTATAGTACAAGATAAGATGGGCAATTCTTATTCTATACAATTTTCACATAAAACCACCCGTTTACGACCAAAATCGTCATTATCAATGAAGATTTATCACAATCTCTAAAATGTCACCTTTTCGAAAATGTGTCCATACAACGCTTTTCATTTACTTAAGATTTCTTACCAACACAATCATATCTGCCTTCGAGAAGGTTAACTTACGTCAAAAGGGTTTGAAAGGAATTGTATGACTTTTTTTTTCATCTTCTTTAGACAAGGTTCAATAAAAAGTTAACACCATGTGATAGATAAAAACTGATGCATAGTGTTTGATCTTGTTATCTAGGTTGCACTGTCATTCATGTTTCAATTGACCCTGAACCTAGCACTGTAAATCAATGACCAACTCTCCTCCACATAAAGAACACACTGATGATCTCGAAAACGTTATTAAAGATTTCATATCCTCACTGAAAAATGTACAAAGTACGTCAACTCGTCAACTTGTTGCGCACGCATTAAATCAAAGGTACGAGTTCTTGGTAAGAAGAATCAATAACAATAATGTTTAATTTATGGAATCGATGGATACTACTTTTGAGGGGTTGAAATTCATTCTTTAATCCAAGTCCAAAATTTTAATCAGCAGAAGCGCAATTGATGTATCATATCAACCCATAAAGAACATGTCAAAAATATTTTTAACAAAAAAAAAATCATAAACAAGGTGTTGTTTACACAAGATGTTGAAAAAAGTTCAAACCTCAACTATCGAACTGTACTATTGTGCGATATTACACTACTATCTACTCTACATGAATGCTAAGTGGGCGAAGTGACGTATATTGTAGCCTAAGAAAGTATAGGCCAACTTTTACATGCAATACTGTATATGAAAATATGGGTATACTAATGTTTTTGGGCCAAACCAAAAATGATATCGAATATTACATGAGTACCAGTATAATGTAAGTCTAATTATACTGAACTAACTATAAGCCAATATAATAACAATGACAGATCTGGAAGTTAACCCATCAATATTGACAGAATCAATTCCAAAAACATTCATGATGCACTCTGATTTAAGACCCTCTTTTATATTCATCCATGTTTACATTGTTATGGTAAATCACGTGGTTCATGGAGTTCTGTTAGTATGATAAACCTACACAACCATATGAATGTAGATGTATGGTGAGGTATTTTCCACAATACAGCTGTACGGTAAGTTAAATGTACACTCGCGTTATGGTTAACTCAATTCAATTTAAAATTGAATTTGAAAAAAAAAATTGAATTGAATTCAAAAATAAAAATATAGTTATTATTAATGTTTTTTAGAAAAACTGTCATTGAAATTATTAATGAACATTACAAATTAATTAAAATTTAATAACAATGCTATTTTAAATCAACTTATATGAACAAAATATTAACATTTCGTTACAACTAAGCATCCTAAATAAATAAAAAATATTCTATCAAATTTAAAAAACATTGTTTAAATTATTTTTTAAAAAAAAATAGAAAACATTTTACTAAATCTAATGAACAATTCCACAAAAAAAAACAACATAAAAACACGATCAAAATTGTCCAGCCTTTCGATTGAACGATAAGAATTCCACCAACTTTCTAAATAACAATCCCGTGAATATAAAACCATAAAACGAAATAATACCAAAATAATGTAAAAACAATAATTTATATTAATAATTTTGAAAAAATAAAATCGAACTATTGAAACCGATTTCCGAGAATACCTAACAAACGCATTTCATCATAGTAATGAACGTAAGAAAAATATTTCTAACATTTCAAATCAAAAAAATTTAAACCAGCAAACAAAACTTCAATCAATTCCTATTTTTAATACATGAAAACTCCCGGAAATATTGACAAAATCTTCTCCCTAAGTGGAAAGAACCTTTCGTACCCAAGAAAAACTCTCCCATCAAATATTAACTGCATCATCAACCAGTTCTTTGCCAAGTGTGTTTTTGCCTATCGTACAGAAAGTAACATTCTTTACCATTGATCATAGCATGAAATACATACCTGTACATCATAATATTGAATAAATCGTATACCTATCGCTTCTTTTACATCATGCATCTATCGCTTCATTTACATCATGCATCTATCGCTTCTTTTACATCATGTAGCAATCGTTTCTTTTACATCATGTATCAATCGCTTGATAATAAGAGTATTCAAATTAGAACCGGATTAGGTTCGTCTCTAGCTCCACTGATAGCTAATCTTCATAATCATGCAAAATCCGGTTTTATTTTGAAGTCTCCATGCACTTTATCATTGAAAACCCAACTTGACGTGAAATTTCAAGCGCAAAGGGCAAAACGGAATTAATATAAATGTTACTGTAAAAGTTAGTGAATGCAAACGCTCAAATTGCTAGTTCTAAAATCGATCGAGTTAATTCTAGATTTGACTAGTAAAAACCGAGTTTTAACTGAATTCGGGCGTTGACGGTACCATAAAAGCCAAAACTAATCTGCGAGTGTGCAACAGATCAAATTTTTCACGGAGGTATACCGTAACAACGTTGAGTGTAAACAGTAATACCCTTCATTATGTTACCATAACAACACCCAAGTAATAAATCAGCATAAATAAAATACAATGATTTTCCCGTGCTGCATCACGAGTTACCTACTATAAGTAATAGCGATAAAGCGGAATAACTAGGAATCTAAAACGTGATCCTGAAACGAACCTCGAACTTGGTAATCACAACATTGCAATGTAGCTGACCCTCGAAAAGAAAAACTTGGTGTTACATCACGGTGGATTCTGAGAAATTATTAATATTTGGAACTAAACATTCCAACTAAGTGTTTACTGCGTAATAACATCACCGTGAAGATTTGGTGAAAACACATTTCAGTTGGTACTCGATTTTACGCGATTTGAAGCTGTTCTTTGACGATTTCCGCTTTACTGTACAACAGTATAGACGAGTCAATTGTTCTGATTTTACACTTTCTTCGATTTTAAAACAAACATTTAAAAGAATTTCCTTTAAAATGCATACATTTGGTAAATTTGGTGTTTTTAAAAACAATGATTCATTTTAACCCTATTACATTAAAAGTTACAGTTCGGGTCTCGCTTCTGCCACGTGGATTCAGCTTGGGATCTGGCACCATGGAGGGGCAGATTTTCTCGGGGTTCTTCCATTTTCTACTGTATTACAAAATCCTGTTCCATTATCATCATCCTTACTTATCATCATTCCACATAATTTTTTGAGTGATTAAATTTGAGGAAAAAAATGCCACATATCAAACAATCAAAAGTACCTACCCATTAAAAGTTACATAACAAACTACAAATTTGCATCAAGATGTTTCATTATGTCAACTAGCTCTAGAAATCTCTTCAATTAAGCAATGTTCGATTTTACAACTGCAAATTTACATTCCACCAGACACATATATTAGAATTACATTTCTTAATCAATTTTGATTTGCAAATTCATTTTACACTAGTTTCTTAGCCCATAAACAAAAATTTGCATAATATTACACAGTGTCAATTATTTTTGTTTGCATCTTGTTCTAAATTTACATAGCAAAACTAGTTTATCTAATTCTGAACATTTCAGTCGACATGATCATTTAAATAAAACAAAATTTGAGGTAAAACCATTACATTTTGCAAGTGCAAAATTGGCATAAAATATTTTGCATTCGGACATAGTTAGTTGTATGGAAAAATAGTTATTTCCATTTTAATGCAATTTCCCCCTCAAATTCGATTGTCATTTAAATACCCAGCATTCAAATACATATACACATATATATAACAATAAAATAAATATTAAATAAATAATTTCACACGAGCAAACAAAATGGTGAAACAATAATAATTTGCACATAATGACAAGATACTGTATCAGTGAAAAAATGCATTAATTTTTCACGTCACGTAATTTAAAAAGTCACGTTTTAAATTAGTTCAAATCGCTAAAAAATATCAAAAGATCGAATCTGAATTTTTCAAATTCGAAAAAGTGCGATTTGATTATACTACGAAAGCAATACATTTTTTATACTTTAATTTCTACACCATTCTATTTTTGCAAAACAAATTGTTTAAATCAAAATATATATTGAAAAAAAAACCTCACTATTTTAACTCAACATTTAAATTCAAAACTTAACATTTCATACATTAGACATTACATCTGATCATATTTTTCGAGTGTAATATTTTTTGCCCTCATGATATTGCACCAACTTATTGAATTCCCACAGATTTCGCAGGTTAAACGGCGGCCCACAAAACCGTAGTGGTTGAAGCAAAAACACCACCAAAAAAAAATAAATAAAAAAAAAATTGCTTAATATCTATAATAATAATAATAAAAACTATGTGTGCGTATCGTATTACAGTGGTTGTACTCTGTTCAACTCTGCAAATAACATGAAAGAGATGAATTCCTGAAACGCATCACGCAAAATGTTGCGTTTTCGCTCTATCTTTTTTACGTCATCGACATCTATAAGTTTGTTTTTCTTTAAACATTTCATATGCTCATTTTAACGTATTATTAAAAAAAAAATAATACCAAAACAACACTCCCACGGCATTAATGCTATGATATAAAAAAGTTACATTTTTAAAGCTTTATTCTCTGCTCACAAACTACGACTAAACAGGATGTTTCATAACTATGAACGTAGAAATTCATATAGTTACTTTTGAAACACCCTGTATAATTGTACAATAGGAATGACTAGTGTAAATATTATAAAAAATGTAGGCTATATACTTGTATATAACCGCCCTATATGAGAAACACTATATATATTCAATAATGTATGAATTTAATTGGAAAGATTACGTGCGAAGGTAATTCAAAAAGTTTTCATACTGTAAAGAAATATATATTTTTCTAAATTTTCCGGAAACGTTTTGAAACCTACTCGTACGTACATACGATTATATACGTTATATTATATTATACGTATAAAATATGGAATAAAAATCAAAATTTCATTAAATAACTTAATCATTGAGATACAGTAGAAGTTAAGCTATCTAACTAACCAGCAAATATTTAACTAAGTTAGGATATCTAACATCTATCCTTACCTTATGGTTTAATACTACTTATAATTGTTGTTAAAAATAGAATTTATTTTTTGCGATTCCATAGCTACAGAATGATTCAAAATTCGCGCGTTTCATAATACATCTTGTATAGTTACTACTTCTAACATGTTACCGTATATAACGCGACTACTGGATCACCCTGTACATTTTTCAGCAAAAAAATAAAATATAAATACACGACAAAAAAAATGTGAACGAAAAATCATGAAAAAAATGCAAACTGCAAAAAATTTTTTTACTGCATAGTTGATTGAAAAAAAGTGAACTTGGTAAACGTTTACAAATTAAGATTACTGTTTATACATGTTTAACCACTGCTTTATGTTAAAATAACTTTTAATTTATACATATTTGTATTGGCACCGACTACTACAATACAATAAAAAACTACGTCATCAAAATTGTTTTTTCTATATTTTTCGTCGTACAATTATTGCGTACAATTTTAAAATAGAACAGGTAAAAAAAAATAGTACATTAAAAATATATATGTGCATGTAGTTGGAATTTTCCAAATAACTGTCGTTAATTCCTATTCAACTTCTAAACTTCCCTGTTGCTACGGACAGACAGAGTTTTATTATTGACGCAACTTTTACATTCAATACACAACGTTTCTCTAAAATAAAATTTAATTTTAAATAAAGATTTTGTACTACAAGATTTAATATTAAATAATCATAAAAAAATAACCATTCCCTACAACTCTTACACAAATATCCCCCCACCCCCCAAGTACTGTATATGAAAATTGCAACATTACAACAAAAAAGTGGTTTAAGTTTATAATGTCTTGTTTTAATAAAAACAATTAATTTTGTAAAAATATTTTTAAAATATTTGTTTTCGATACGAAAAAATTTTCTTAAGTTAAATGTTTCAACACTATTAAATTACATAAAAAAGTTACTATTCACACATCAAATTTCGTTAATTAATTTCATCGATATATTAATTATAAGATTATATTATATGTATACATTTAGTTATTCCTACAAATCAAGATTGTCAAATTATTATTTGTTTTTACATTGCATAAATTTGCATAGATTTCTAAGCATTTCCCACGTTAACAGCCAATCACAAAAATCCTTTCATAGTATAACTTTCTCAGTTACTTGACCAGAAAAGTGATAAACTAATATTTATCAATTAATATTTTACAATAAATTTTATCCGATTTCACATTTTTCTGGTAAAATTCATTAAAATCGTACAAAACACCAAAAGTGCTCTCTTAGTCTAAAATTACAACAACCTACATTTTTCATTCTATGGTTTAAAACAAAAATCGGAATCCAAAATCAAATATTAGATTTTTTTTTATACAAATTATTAACAAATAGAGATGATTTTATGAAATTCCTAATACTGCATATTTAGGTGCACATATTGTATTTTTTGAAGTACTAGAAAGTGATTTCTTCATGAAAATTTTGATAGATTCTAGTATACACATACAGTATTTTAATAACAAACAATAAGAATCGTTTTTTTCACGAAATTCCTAATAAAAAATTATAGTTCTCCTCCCCCCCTCTCATTACCACCCCCAGGTGCACATACCATAGCCAACAAGTAATAGCTATTACTTGTTGGCTATGCACATACCAAGGGATTTACCAACTCTTTCACTGCTTCCAACTTTTTTCACAGCTTTTTTTTTGGGAACACATTTTTAACATTTCCAATAGAAGTCATTTTTCAATAGAAAAAATGCCAATAGAAATGAAGCCATGTAATTACTGAAGAGGAAGGGGTCAATGTTTTAATAAAGGGATAAATTTTCAACAAATCCCCCACAACTATCGTGCACTTCCTACTTCTATACAACAATAACAAACCCCATTCCACACACACACACACACTTTCACACTGCTAGCTAGGCTCAACAAGTGCACACGCGTCACCCGCTTCCTAGAGCTTAAGGCCAAGTTTAAAGGCCTAGGGATTAAAACTGTATTGAAAAAAATAGGGCAGTTTTCTTGTGAATATCCTGAAACTTCAAGTTTATATCACCACTTACCAGAAGAAGATCGTGTATATATGTAGAACATATATAAAATATATAAAAAATGCAAAATGTATCTACAATTTATAAAAAGATTTTGGAATTTTGGTGAACACACATACATTAGAATTTTAATGAATGTGTTTATATATGTAGGTATTTGTATTTTGTATGTCGGTATTTGGACACATGACACGAATTCATTCATACATCATAT
>JAQIWH010006134.1:0-13341 GCA_034695005.1 Cryptops parisi
GCAATCATCAAAATGGTAACGAAATTGATTTGATGTACGCGTTTGCTATTACTAGTGGTAGAGTGAATTTAAAAACTTTCAATTAACTTTTAAAGGCGCCTAACACACGAAATTTTTGATGTGGTAATTCACGCGATTTGTGACAACTGACAACTGTGACGTCAGCTTCTCGGTCAACCAATGAAAACTAGTTGGCAAGAAGTTAACGTCATAATTGTCTACAAATTGCTCGAACTGACACAACAAAAATTGAGTGTCAGTAGGTCATTGTAGCATTAGGTAGTTTTGGTGGAAGAAAATACAGCCTTCATCTTACTAAGATTTTTTTCACTTCGATGTTCTTTTAAGTTTTATTTTTTCTTGAAAAAGTCACTGGGAGGGGGGGGGTGGACGTTGGAGTTTTAGTCACTACTCGGTCAGTACAAACAAGGAACTTTTTTTGTTAATTTTATTTTAAAAACTTTTTTTAGTTGCTGATTATCGTATGTATAAGGGTAGGGGACCGCGTCATTAGCATTAGTATACAGGGTGTTCCTAGAAGGCATTGTCAAATTTTAACCACACATGCTACATATCAAAACAAAACAAAAAGTCCATATAAACATGAGTCATGAAATGCATACTAATTCGCATACCTACAGTGATTGAGACGATAGTTGTAGATCCCTGTGTTACCCCGGAAGGAAACCGTTTCTAGACCTATGTTTGCATGGGTCGTAATAAAGCTAGATTTTTTTGAGATCAAATTAAACTAATATTCAATTAAGTAATTAATTTCTTTTATTTTTCATGAATATATCATATTTAATTTAAATTAAACGATAAATTCATAACAAATGTATCGTTTTTTGAACTTTTTTTTTGTTTTGTTGCATAGCATCTGTCGTTAAAATTCGACGACCTTTTAGGAACATTCTGTTTACCTTTCATGAAGATCGAGTGCTGTGTTGCTAATGCAATTCTAGTGAAGCAAAGTTATACTGAAACCAAGTAACTTAAAGTACATAAACATAGTAACACAAACGAAGTTAACTTTTTTTTTTTATATTAATTTCAGTAAATTACCAAAAAAATGATTCATTAATCCATTTTGTGCTCCCCAAAAATGTAATTTTGTTTCAAAACATGCACAATGAAAACATGCTTCGAGGGTATTTCTCCCCATTATTAGTGCTTATTAGTATTGAAGGTCAAGCAACAAAATAATGCATGTTAGTAAACAAAGTGTTTGTTAGTAAACAGTATTTGATTAAAAGTTCCTAATTAATATTCGTTTACTATTTAAACTTTTCACACGGAAATATACACATACTGTAGTAATTGGGGTCGATAGTTTATTAATTATTAGAAATAACTCCCGTGGTTTGTATGGGTAACCACGGAGAGTCTAAAAATAAACTATAAACATTGTGTTTATTTTATTTTTTTTTGCGTACAACTTTTACTTCATCTTTTTAGTTACCGTACTGCTTACGTTTGTGTTGGTAACAGACCTATTATGTCAGGAGATAGTGAGCAATTTTCTATCATTACAGTTTATTGTTGCAATTTAAATTTTCCTCCACGTTTCTGAGAACCCGTGAAATTCATTGTTTACAGTCACGTTGTTGTGGTAAACTCCCGTGGATTGCAAGCGTTCCGGACACGACACAAACACGTACACGCATAAATCTGGGTAATATATGCAGTATAACAATTTCATATTTTAACGGATGTTTATTATCAAGTTATACTACGTGTTTACTAGGAACGGCACAACGCTATGCGATTGCCACAAATTCAGGCTGGAGAAACAATTAGATACAGTATATAATGGTCACATAATTGAATAATTTTTATTTAATAAACCAAGAAAATTGATAATGTACTCTCTAATGTTTCTTTAATGACATGTACATTATGACGATTTCAATCTTTCAATTTCTTGTTGTCGTCGTAACATCTGAGGTTTGTTATTGATGGTAATGATGGTATGGTATAGGCTTGAAAACGGAAAACTAGGTTCAATAAGCAAGCCAGTAATTCTAAAGCTTATCTCACAATTGGACTTTTTTCTGACACAGATTTTCCTCATCCGTCCGATAATTCGGATCAAAAAATCGGACAAATGATGTTTCACAATTAGTAAAAAACCGTACGTAAATCTTGTCTGTCTGAATGTTTTCACTTCCAACAAGTTGGAATTTTTTCCGAATTAGGATGGGCAATAACCAATCAGCGTCGATATATGTGAAGGGCACATGTTTTGCGGTAAAAACAAACATGGCTGCCAAGCTACGCTAAGTTTAAAAAATGTCAATAAATAAACTTTATAGGCTATTTAAAATTCTGAACTTTAGTGAAATTGGTAGATTAGTCTTCCATCATGACTCGACAATGGTGATTTTGGATGATAATCTACCATTTGAGTTGTATTTGACCATGACCAGACCACTTAGTGATGTCATGGTTTGACTTCGTCAACATTAATCATTGAAAATTGTGCTACACAAATCCAGATGTATCTGCAATGCATTTTAAGTAGCGCGATTTTATGGAGCAGTTTCAACTAATCGTCAATCGAAATAGTTCCTCCTCCTCATGTTCATATAATGGTTGTTAAAAGCATTTATTCTGCAATTGTTATTAAAAGATTACTCATTCCTTAGCAAAGCAATTGCTTTCGAATGACGTTCTGCCCAAATGACATTCTGCCGAAATGACGTTGCTTTCGAATGACGTTACGTCGATCAAAATAGCTCCTCCTCATGTCCACACAATGGTTTTAAGCCATGCCTCCTATACTTCCCGGGCATTAATAATTTCGCCAATATGTCAACAATGGTACAACCTAGCAACCTCTAACTTTACCAAAACCTTGTCAGCTATGAACACTATGTCCATGCAAATTTTGAATTATTTTCGTCAAATATTCACGATGCTAAGCAAAAACAAACAATTGTCAGAAAGTGGCGAATACTGAAGGCTTCCGCTTCGCTCCAGCCTGAATTATTGGGGTCCCTCCCCCTACAAATATTCATAAGAGGATTAATTTATAGGCTCCCCTGTATGTTCTGTATGTCATACTGCAAAATTAATTTGTTCTTGATAAGATTGGCAACAATTTTTTACTACAGCCATAGGATAATTAAAAAAATATTAACATTATTTTGAAAGTTACCACTTCTATATATTGCATTTTTTCAAATTTAACTTCAGTATACATATTGCTTATGGACTCAAATTATCTTCACCCTTTTACATAAAATATTTTTCACAAAGGCCGTTTCCAGGTAAATTGTCATTAACTTTTGAAATAACCTTTTTTGTTTGTTTTTTTACATCAAAAATAAATTTGGGGGCTCCTTGGAATCAGAGGCCTTAGGCAAATGCCTATTTTGCCTGTACTATAATGCACTTCCGGCCTTTCTTACAAAAATAATTATCAAAACAGTGTCAACATGTCATTTACTTACAAGTGGAATGTCCTGGTGAACAGGCTGTTGTGCGGGTGTCTCAAATTCAATCATGGCAATTGCTGATTTAGAATTCACACGAATTATGATCTGGTAGACCCTATAATCCATTTCAGACTTCAGGATGATACGACTCGCATAATAGCCGTGAACCTCAGGCTTGACTTGCAAAGACAACACATTGAATGCATTTTCTGGGCCTGAATAATAGTATCAAGAAAAATCTTTTGCCATTAGAGAACTTAAAAGATCAATTGTAGATGTCTACAAAATAATAGGCAATAAAATCACCTTTGAGAGTAGCTAGCAACTGGAGACTATGTTGGGATAAAGGATCGTACAATTTCATCATTTTGGGATATTGGAAGTGGTCATTGTCCATTCGAACACTAAATATTTTCTCATCATGCAATTGCACAGATGGATAATCTTTTTCTACAGTGTTGATCAAACAATTCATGTACAAATTTAGAATGGTGTGGATGTTGATCGGGTCAAAATTCTCTACTGTTGAATCATCCAAAGCTTGCAGACTGTTAAAATGCTGAAAAAGGATTTTTAAAAAATGCATCACTCTAAATAAAACTATTCTTATTGAACAGTTCAACTACATAAATTATTTGATATCATAATTCAGCAGCTAAATACTCCATTAATTGCACAAAAAAAAATAAACAAATAAATAAATAAATGAAAAATGGGGGTCGAGTTCAGTCCACTTCCACGTAGTGACGCCTGGGAAACAAACACCTGTACCAATTGGTACAAGTGGGTGGCCAACAAACCTCTGCACCTCATCATCATGAAATAACATTAAGATTCGTCGTGAGAACCTTGCCTGGAAAAGGGATATCAGCTCACGCCCCTGGAGCCAAACTTTGCAAAGGAAGTGGAGCTCCTTTGCAAACGTCTGGTGGCCATTTCTTCCCTCCCCAAAGAACGACCGGGCAAGCAACGGGGAAGCTACTCAACCCTGTCAGTCATGGTAATCAGAGCCCGTAGCTGCATTTCGAGGCGGAAAATCGTCTTTCACTGGCGGAGATGTGAGGTACTGTAAAGTCTTTTAAACCAGACAAAGCCGCTGGCATCTATAAAATCCGGCCAGAGATGTTCAAAGCTCTGGGTGACTGAGGCTTGTGCTGGTTGACACGAGTTTTCAAAGTTGCCTGGCAGGCTGGACGAGTTCCTTTGGACTGGCAAACTGGAGTGGCGGTCCCAATCTTCAAGAAAGGTGACCAGAGGGCGTGTTGCAACTATCGAGGTCTCATTCTCCTCAGCCTCCCTGGGAAAGCCTATGCCAAGGTTCTCCAGAGCAGACTGACTGAAGTTGTCGATTACCAGATCCAGGACAAGCAGTGTGAATTTCGTAGAGGTCGAGAAACAATCGACCAGTTCTTTATCCTGCAGCAGATTATTGAGAAAGCTTGGGAAGTGGCCAAACCAGTCTACATTTCATTTGTGGACGTGGAGTGAAGGGTGGGCCCTTCACTGTAAGTGAAGGGTGCCTACTGTGCATACTCCGCCAAGGGTGAGTACTGTCACCTCTCTTGTTCGTCATATATGTGGACAGGATCGTCAGATGCAGTTTAAGCAGTGAGAGTGTCATGATTGGGGACGTTGGTGTTAGTCACTTACGTTTTTGCAGATGACCTGCAATACTGGCACCCTCCCAGTCTGACCTACAGCACGCACTGAACAGATTTGTGCTCAAGTGTGAATCGGTTCTATGAAAATCAACACTGCTAAGATCGAGACTCGTGGTCTCTCGAAAACCGGAACAATGCACCCTGAATGTTAGTAGGGCCCCATTGTCCCTGGTAGAGAAGTTCAAGTACCTTGGGGTATCGTTTTCGAGTGATAGAAAAGTGGAAGGGGAAATCGATAGATGAATCGGGGCAACTGGTGCAGTAATGCATCAGCTGTATCGAGGAGTCATTTGTAAGCAGGAGTTAAGCAAGAAAGTAAAACTCTCCGTTTTTAATTAGATATTCCGCCCTACCCTCACCTATGGTCATGACTCTGGGTAATGACCGAAAAAACAAGATCGTGGGTGCAAGCAGCCGAGATGAGGTTTCTTCGCCGGGTTGCAGGACGCACTCTGCTCGACAAAGTGCGTAGTTCAATAATTCGAGAAAACCTCAAAGTCAAACTGCTACTTCTCTGGATAGATAAAGCTCAAATGAGATGGCTTGAGCATGTTCTGACAATGCCTCAGGAAACACTGCCTATCAAACCAGGGACACACGTCCAGTCGACAAAAGGCCTAGAAAGAGACTAAGAATCAGATGGTGAGACCAGCTCTTCAAAGTCTGTGAGAGGGTCTCTCTCAACAGCTGGGTCGATGTTTGTACTGTGGCAGTGGATCGGACGAGATGGCAGTCCGTGCTGCATGGGCTTGCCCACCGCGACTCCCCCTGTGGCTTGCCGGGATAAGCTGGCCCGAAAATGATGATGAAAAAAAAATGCAACTTACCAATTCAGCAGCTTGGAGTAGCGTTTCCTCAAATACTTTATTACGATACATAATTGGAAGTGACAACTCAATTCTGTCATTTACTGAACAGTTCACATGAATGGTTCCATTCAAAATGAAATAATCAGCTAAGAGAAAAAAGCATATTATTTAGTATGAAGTACTATAAATTACTAATTAATAATGGATTACTAATTACCAATGTTTTGACATGAATTTTTGCTCATATTAAAGCTAAAATGGAACTAGAATGGAACTCCTCATTCTATGGCAGTGGTTCTCAACAAGGGGTATGGAAACCCCTAGGGGTACGCCTGACTTGCAATAGGAAATGGCGGATTTTGTGGTGTTTTCAAAAATAATTAGTTACATACCGGTACTTTTTACAGCTGACAAATTTCAGGTTACGATTGTTTGTCGCCAATAAAACGTCAGAAGAGTTTTCATTAAAATAATGGTGTATTTCGTATTTGCGAATGCAAGTATAAACCTACACATTTATAAAAACATCCAAAAATTACTAAAAAAAAATGAATACATCGACTCTTGGTATCCGGGAGTTGGTTCCAGAAAATTCCGCGGATTTTAAAGTACATTAAACAAATGGCATAGTATTTTTATATAAATAAACTACAAATAAGCTCCCATATAATTTAAATCATTTCAATGTGAATTCTACGTAATTAATTATTAAAATATGTTTAGCAGGAAATAAAGACACGAAAAACATATGTACATATCAGGTTAGCACATCCTTAACTAATGGTGAGAGGCTACAGCAGAATACTTCTACGTATCATTTCATTCGCATGGATGCAACATGGTGATTCACACGGGTCAAATTAAAGTTTTGCTTTATGAATCTTTTTGAAATATCGATTTTTTTGCAATACATTGATTAGTTTTGATCCGCAGTTAGTTGAATTCTCGGATGCAAAACTCACGAATTAGAAGGGCTTACTGTATTCCTTGTAAACTTTATTTTTGTAAAATAACTCCAAAATCATTAATGAAGATTTTTTATTTTGCAATGATACATGTTTACAAGTCTTAGGGATAATTTGAGAAACAGCTACCATGCTAGGGGGTACGTGAGAAAAAAAAGGTTGAGAACCACTGATCTGTTTTACATTGCTAGAAAATATATATTGTGGTTAAAAAAACTGCTGATGATAAAACTACAGATAAAAAGACATAATTGTATCTAGAATTGGTGCTTCTAAAGTTTGACTATATGAAAATATATTCAAATGATACAATTTTGAATTTTACCATTTAAAATTGAGCCAATGTTTTTTTTATACATATTTTTAAAAGAAAAAATACTTGTTGCAATATCAGCAAATGAATCTCACAACTTAATGTTACATTAAATGAAAACGAGAGCCAAACATTGAATCTTTAGCAAAACTAAAAAAAAACAAACTTACAGCTAGCTTTTTCCCCGCTAATCATGTAGGACATTGGATTCGGCAACATTACGTTTCCAATTACAGAATAAATAAATTCTCCAAAATGTGGATTGGAGAAAATGATAAAACACTGCCTGCTTTGAAGAAGCAATGGAACGAATTTAATCTCCAAGTCTTTTTGTTCCGTGGCATCGACATGCAACTTTTTGACAAGGCAGTGAAAAAATGAAACTTGATTCTGGTCAGCCGCTAGAACAGAATACACTTCGTACAATTTCATAAAGGATGCAAAATGCAAAGAATTAATTAAAGCAAATTGAAGTGTTTTTTTCACCAGTAAAGATAGCAGCTTCGGTGGTGGAATCATTTTCGAAAATTGTGCATTCTTTCAATTCAATGCTAAACTCTGCATCAGCCAAAAAGAAGTTTTTGATTTTGAGTAATTCGATTTTTGTGTTGTAGCAGGGACATTGTATCATCACAGTTTCCTATTCAAGCAAATGAAAAAATGTGAGCAGGAAAATGTTTCTAAATCATCTTTTGTTTTTGTTTTGGAAACCCTACTTTTGGTTTGGCTGCACTGACTTTGGCTTCTAAAAGAAAAATCATTGCGGTTCCAAGAGTGGAACCGACTCTCTTTGGAATAACTTGTAATACTGCACCTTTTGGAAATAAGTACCGATTTCGACACTGTATGGTCACTGTGAACTTGCCATTGGCTGGTATGGACAAGGATACATGAGAAACCGTGTAGTTGTCGGCACCATCACCAGAAATGAGCACTTTATAAGAAACTGGTCTTGTTGCAGAATTGGCCAAAACTACCTGTCCAGTATATAAACATTTATATATCAGAGAAACTTAGGAGACAAATGAGGATTTGTTAACTAATTTCAGTAGGCAATTCATTTTCAAATCCTAAATCAGCCATAAGTCTAAAAATTTAGTACTTACTGAACATGTGTCAACTGAACAGAATCAGAATTCAGAAATCAGAGATTGAAAATTGAACATTTATAAAAATGTATATTGCTTAATGCTTACTTGTTTAGACACTGTTGAATGCAATGTTCCCACAAAGGATACAGTGTTTCGTGGGAGATAATGAAGTAGACGTTCAAAAAGAAAGACGCACAGCATTATCATAGCTACAGCATGTGGCTCCACTATATCTGTAGGCTGTAAAATTTTGAAGATTGGTGGTTTGGAAAAACAAAATACCCGACTACACATAAACTATCACATATAGTGTGTGCCATATTAGATTTTAATTGATGGCATGAGCCAGTATCACTCGTGAAACTAACACGAATCCATAGACACCTCATTCATAAAAATTCATATTGTATAGCTGATAGAAGTGGATAAAGAATAAATACATACACCCTAAAAGACTGCCTTCTTGCACAGTCAGGTAAAAAGTTGATTGTTTATAATCATGTCTTATAGCCTTCAATGTAACATAGCCTAACATATATTGCCAGTGCTTTTGGCTGGTGGTACTGAATGGCATGACATAGGCCTACTAGCACCTTTTTTTTTCAGCAAGTACCGAAAATAAAAATGAGCCGTGGCAGCCTAAAACACAGTGGCAGACTGGCTATTGGGCATTTGGGCAATGCCCGGTGGGCCACTGGGCCATTGAACTGGTTTAAAAATTAATGAACAAGTGTTCCCCCTGATAAGTGAATGAAATGCCCGGGCCGGTTTTAAGACACAGTCCGCTACTGCTAAAACAAATTGCACAACTTTCATAGCATTCAAGATCAAATCAATAACAATGGTATGTATTATCATAGCAAGTCACATGATCAAAGCTGATAAGCAACATGGAAAATGATACAATGATACAATGATATACAATGATACAATGAGCGGAAGTGGACTGAACGTTGTCTGAAAGAAGTTTTGAAAAAAAAGCAGTCATATTATAAGTTCATTTTTTTACGATTAGATGTTAAAAACAAATTTTTAAAAGCTCCACGGCAGCACCTATGGAATCTGTTATAACTAAGTTGTTGTTAATAGGGATCGTTAATGAAAAAAAACGATGTTTGAGAGCATAAATATCAGTTTTGCTCTTTTTTGGTAAATAAGGGTAAAATAACGTTTTTGAATGAGGTGGAGGGAGTGTAAAAGATATTTTGTAGAGGAGCCCTAAAGCAACAGCACGGTTTACATGTGATTTTATGTAGGCAAAATACAGTCAATCTAAGATAGTGCAAGATAATAAACCACTGTATTTGGCAATGAAACCCGTGTAACGAGCAATTTTCTTTGTAATATCAGAGATATGAAAGTCAATATTTTCATTTGGTTGACACGTTTGATAATAGTACTATTAAGAGAAATAGAGCAGCTCTGGACGTAGTTGGATTTTTTTCTGCAAATGGTGGATAAAACAATAAAAGGTATTGTTTGCATTAAATTCCAACTCGTAAAAATTTACCCAATTATAGAGGTTAACATCTTTTTGTGAATTATTAAATAAACGGGATAACATTAAACAAAGGATAAAAACATTATACAGTGTTTTAAAACCAACTGATTATGATAATGTGAGTGGTGACTGAACTGTGCTGCTGGTCTCGAAAGACATCCAATTACCCAATGATGTTTTTTTTATCAAAATTTTTTCCTTTAGTCATTTTTTTGTTTCCCACAAGAGGACTATGGCCAGAAGACCTGATCAACCTTCTGACTGTGGTCTATGTTGGGAAACTATAATTTTCCTTTTGCTGTTGGTTTTTTTATTTTTATATTTTGTTGGCTAAACGACCCCGGAGCGAGCAACGCGTAGAGCTGCTAACCAGCAGCTCATGGCCAATCTGCGGGAAGAAGAAACGACCCCGGAGCAAGCAACGCGTAGAGCTGCTAACCAGCAGCGCATGGCCAATCTGCGGGAAGAGGAAACGACCCCGGAGCAAGCAACGCGTAGATTTACGGATCATCAGCGACACAACTTGCAGCGTGTTAGAGAGAGGGTAGGTTTACAGTTGCCACAGGCTGTTATGCACAACTATACGCTCTTTGAAAGTTACCAAAAAAGCCTAAAATGGACAATTTGTGAACAATGTCGTGAGAAATACATCTCAGATAAGGAACTTCAAGAACCATGCTTGAGATGCAGAAGAACTGGAACGGTGGATAACAACTTAGACCCAGGACCACAACCGGATGTTCTTCGGCAACTTTCCATGGTGGAAGAACAATTGATTGCTCGAGTTCATCCTGTCATCTCTGTGTACAAAATCAGGGGCCAGCAGTATGGATACTCTGGGCAGGTGATCAACTTTCCCCAAGACATAAGAGGATTTGGTGAAGTCACTACCTCGTGATCCACGGACACTGTCTTCTGTATTAGTGGTGAGAAAAGAGTCTGGTGACACGTACACTGACTTTAGGGTCAACAGGCAGCGGGTGTCTGATGCTCTGTATTACCTCAAGGAAAACAATGTGTTCTACCAAGATATCGACATCGACCAGCAGAATCTGTCGTCACTGCCTGAAGATGGAAATATTTTTGAAGTGGATGGTTTTAGTTTCACTGAATGGAATGTTGAAGAGAGTGACAAAAGAATACAGGATGAGCAAGTGTGTATTACTGACATGCCAGATTTCAATCCAGTCGAGAATCGACAACAAGTGAAATCTCTTCTTGATGTAGACGTGCCGGTTCGCTGGCCTCCAACTTCAAAGAGAACCAATCAATGAGTTCATAACTTCGGGATATGTGGCGATGGCATTTCCTACATTGTTTCCAACAGGAGCTGCAGATCTACGGTCACCAAGACAGAAACAAGTGAGTGCCACTGACTACTTTCAACACCTGATGAAGTACGAGGACGGCAGGTTTGCAAAACACCCAAGGTTCCGATTCTTTGCCATGAACAGTATCATGCGCTGGGCTGCTCTGAGAAATGAAACAGTCTGTGTACAACGGAATTCAGAGCTGGGCAAGCTAACAGCTTCTGAACTGAAGCAGCGTCTCGAAGACCAGCCAGGTCTGATCAACAAAATCATTTGTTACAACGCAAGCTTGCGAGGGACAAGTACTTACTGGAGAGCCCGGTGTTCAGAGTTACTTGAGATGGTGCAGATGTTGGGTCCACCGACTGTTTTTTTCACTCTCAGTGCTGCAGACCTGCACTGGCCAGAGCTCTACCGACTGCTAGAACCACAGTTAGATCTCAACGTGCTGCACAACAGAGAGGCAAACAGACGAAGAGCAACTCTATTAAACGACAACCCCCTTATTGTGTCAGGGTTCTTCCAGAAAAGAGCCGATTACTTTATCCAGAAAGTAATGAAGCTGCAGTTCGATGTAACAGACTTTTGGTACCGAGTTTCAGCATCGTGGAAGCCCCCATGTGCACGGTGTTCTCTGGATAAAAGATGCTCCAGATGTACAAAACATCGATATTGCTGACGAACAGACATTGAATCAAATTGCCGACTGGTTTGGACAAATAGTTTCGACGACAAACGCCAACATAAATGGTCCCATACCACTCATACATCCTTGCCAGATACACTACTCAAACATAGAAGATCATGAGGAGGATTACGCTAACTTGATCAACTGCTGCCAGCGACACACTAGACATGGTCCCCAGTGCATTAGGAAAAAAAACACAGGACAAGAGGAATGTGGTTTCAAGTTTCCCTTTGACCTCAATGATCAAACACATCTGGTGAAGGAAAGCAATCGTTGGGTGCTAAAGACAGTGAGAAACAATCCGTTATTGAATCAACACAACAAGTTTGTCCTGGAAAACTGGCGAGCCAACACTGACATGCAATGCATTTTATCAGTTGACGCTGTACTAAACTACATTGCGAAGTATGCCAGCAAGGCAGAGCCCAGGAGTGTCCAGCTTGAAACTTTGCTAGCCTCTGTTATTAATGAACCCAACGATGGTGCATCTCGAGCAATACAAAAACTTTTAAAATGTGCAGCGAACGGGACTATTCGGCACAGGAGACTGTCCATATTCTCATGGGTTGGCCCCTGTACCACAGCTCACGGACATTCGTCAAAATAAACGTAGAACAACAGCAGTGGGTTACAGTGCAGCAAAATGATGACAACTTAAATGAGGGGAGGTCTGCCTTGGATACGTACCCCCTGCGACCACAGGCCCAAGATAATATGCCATTACTGGAGTTCTTTTCAAAACACTACAGGAAGGGACAACATTGGATTCAGAGAAGAACGCCTGCTGTGGTCCGAGTTTTCCCAGTCAAAAAAGAAGCCGATGGTGAAAGTTTCTATAGGCAGCAGGTCCTTCTTAAAATACCATGGCGCAACATCGAGGAGCTTCAAGCTAGAGGCAGTTGGGAGGAATTATTTCATGCTTTCGTCCCAGTCAACGTTTTACTGGAACTGCCACAGGTGGAAGAAGACTATGAGGATGTAGAAGAAGAGGCGCATGGACAACAACTACAAGAATGGATGATGGTAGCTGGTATTGGACTTGATGATGGACTGCTGCCACAAGCAGAGATAGGATGCAGAGCGACAGATCTTAAGTTTGACTGGAATGCCAGCTACAGTCAGTACGTGGACCCACTCGGCCTACGATCATTTGTCCAAAGAAGTAAACTGGAGACTGAAGAAATGGAAAATGAAGAGACAGATGACTCTTGGAAATTCATAACTTACTCACAGGAGCAGCGAGCGATATTAGATATGCTACAGGAACAAATAAACGCTATCAAAAGTGAAATACAACACCACGCAAGACTGGTCATCATACAGGGCAAGGCTGGTAGTGGGAAGAGTACCATCATCGAAGCCATGTGTGGGACAATTAAAGAACAATTCGGTAGCACAAAGAAACACCTATTGATGGCACCAACAGGAGCAGCAGCTCTTAACATTGGAGGAGCAACCATCCACTCCACATTGCATATTGGAATTGGAAAACAATGTGTTCCACTAAATGGAGAAGCTGTAGCAAAGTTCCAAGCTGAACTTGCCGACTGCCAATTCATCATC
>JAQIWH010006135.1:0-13340 GCA_034695005.1 Cryptops parisi
GAATGAACTGTAGTAGTCCAATGTACCAAAAATGCATAAAACAAGAACCGCATAAATCAAAAACCGCGTAACTCCAATGTAAAAAAATCGCATATAAAAATGAATAAATAAATAAATGAAAAAATGCAGAAATAAAAAAAATTACTCAAAACTTGCATTAATCAAATATCAGGTTACTCAACGATCACATAAATTTAACTTCGCATAAATCGAATTTCGCATGAATTGAAACATGCAGAAATCAAAAATAGATTTTTTGCATTATGTACGTATGTATATTCTGTTTAAAATCGAACATCATACCCAAAATTCGAACATCATACAAACAATATGTTCATTGAATCTGATATAAAACTATTACTAAGTGGAGCAGTACCCATGGCCTAACATTAAACCACCTCAAAACAAAAAGATTAACTATCACGAACCCCTTCATAGACGAATGTACTCCTATTAAAATTCTAGGCCTTTGGTTCAATCATAATCTTAACGTGTGTCTCTCGCGTGTCATTGGCTATAAACGTGCCTCGTCATATGACGCCATATGACAAGGTATCACATGACACTCAAATAATGTCTTTTGAAACCCCATCCCAAGGCGACCTTGCAAAGAAAGTTGTCATTTAAAGTGGTTTTCATGTTGTTGTAGGATTCATTATTGCTACACGTAAGAGAACGTTGCAGAGCAACATGAAATAATTTCTTAATAAACAAAAAAAAAACAAACTTTTTCGTCATTTTTGACGGGCTATCTACTAGTATAAAAATTATGCTTAAAAGCATTTTTAATGTACTTGTTTAAAACTGAAGTGAATCATTTGTTATAGTACACGTATAAGAAACTCTCTATATTAGTGTTGTATTTTTTATATGAAAGTTTGGTAAAATATTCAATAAGACACATCCTATCTAGGTAATCGTTATATAAATACAATTTTCTTATTATGCGATTTTGTGCAACAGTGAACAAGTAAGTAAACTGCAGTTTTTGTCAATTTTACATCAAATTCTCCATATATAAGATTATATGTCTATAAAATTCATAAACTGAACGACTTTGCAAATACTGATTTGATCATTAAAACACAAAATTCAATTAAATAATACTTCACTGATATGAATAATGTGATTTGTTTTAATTATTTTTTATTCAATGCAATAAAGACTAAAAAAAATGATACTCCGTTTCATCATTGAAAGCAAGATCAAAGGTCGTGTTCATCCGCAATATGTTTTTCCGCTAAAGCCAGCCGTTCGTTAAAATGCGGGAAAACAACACGATGAAAAATGAAGTAGAGCCACTTAATTCAACGGTAGCGATTTTCACATATCATTCTCAGAAATGCTTATTTTTCCATAGATTTTGCGGACTAGCTTGCATGTGAATTTATGGGCCACAGCGAAATGGCCAGCGAGTGCGTGAATGATAATAAGACGGGTCATGAATGGACCGTAGCACCCGCGTGATTAACTATAACCCCCTCATCTAATTCATTATTCCATTTAATTCCGAAAACGCTAATGGCGTTTGAGGTTTCGCCCAACCACCATCCTCATCCTTCTCCTCATTCATCATTTACAGTGAACGTTTTGAAAACCCCGAAACCCAAAACCAACATCGTGATAATTTACACAAAATACAAATCACAAAAAAAAATTCAGTAAAAAATATCCGTTAGGCTTAATTTATTCCATTTGCATAATAAAAATTGTCTTTCTCCCCCCTATTTTCACAAAACCACCGATGTAGAGTTGGCTTCACATTCGACCTTTTGAGGTCTTTCAGTTGTTGCTGTTGTTATAGCAACACCAACATCGACATCTCCCCATTTTAACTCCCTCCCCCCCTCCTTTTTCGCGCACCCCCTCAACGTCCACTTGATGACCGGTTTTAAATTTCCACGATAACGAACATAATGTTGATAAATTACAAGTGAAATTATTAAGGCCGTAATGACGCCTATTACCGCGAAGGTTGAACTATACCGATGACCGGGAGAGCGACGCTGTCGGGCAAAATTGGAAACTTTACAGGTGTTCATTTACACAGCAGCGCCACAACACAACGCAACCCAGCACAACCCAACACATCACAACGCAACCCCCACCATACAACAAGGGCCTGCGAGCCAAAACAGAAGCTGCAACAGTTCGCCAACGTCGTCCTCTGTCATCATCAACTCTGCAACGTGCGAGTAAGGCCACTAATTGCAAAGATTGTCATCCATTTAGGGATCCGGTCAATAACCTCTTCGTTGCCGCACATGAAAGTGTTATCTGGACTCCGACCATCAATTACAAAATTTACCAACTTTCAACTTCCAGCCGATGCTGCTATTTTCAACGAGGTGCTACTTTCAGGTGCCAAAAAAAAATTAGAATAATAAACGACACCTAAAGCCGAAGCTGCCACCAGCTTCAAACAACCATAATCTCCATGCACGTTTACAATGCAACGTGTTAATTAGGTAACAAAATATGACATTTTAAACATAGTCGTAAAAATTGACGTTCCCGAAGATTTCATTGCATGCCCTTTTACATACTGGTATACATCTTTTGTACACGTAAAAATTACGAATTTTCTTAATAAAATACCTAGTGAAAGTGTGAAATTCATTCACAAGCGGAAAATTAATATTATCAAAAATATCTAACTTGGATAACTGGTATTCAATGAAAGAGATAAAGGTTGTTTTTTTTTTTTTAACATTGTATACAAAATAACGTGACTAGTTTCATTTATAAGCAGGAAGTCCTCGATGATTATCTACTCCAAAACTGTCGCATAAATGAAATGTCGCATATATATAAAAATACCCATAAAACGGAAAAGCTACAGTAAAGTTTTCTAAAATTTGCACCAAACGAATCATGTGTGAAAGGAAAACAGCAGTTGCTGGAGTATTTAGTTATTTGTACACTACTCCACAACACACAACCGCATAACAGCGAACTGTTCTTGCATATAACGAGCATTTAAGAAAAATTCTCATATAATAAGCCTGATTGCATATACAGAACTTGTAAAAATTGGGAATGGCAAAAACACCTGAAACATCAACAGTTTTCGCATTAACCGAAAACTTCTTGTGTCTATAAAAGATTAGAAAACAAAAAGTTTTATGATGTAATTGATGTTTAAAGGTAGTCGTTGAACCTTTTAAGCACCAAACATCTAAAACATTTATTTAAAAATAAATATGTAAAATTACATAGAATTTAAAACTAACCCGGCACAAGCAAACGACTGAAACAATGTTGAGTTTGATTGATAAAAAGAATCGTGGATTTTATGGACACAAGTTAAATATTGTGAACACGCCTTATCTAGTGGAACAAAGTGGAGTTCAAAAGCACACGTTCTCGCATTCAAACAGCCAATATTATTTAAAAACCGACGTAAAAAAAAAGAAGAAAAATAAAGCTCACGATTTTCAAAATCAATTTACTGAGCACACTGCAATGCAGAAATTTCTCCGGAACCTACATCAAATAAACATTATTGATTAACAAGACACAAACACAAACAAATCTATCCGCATGAACGAGCTGATCTTATCACTTCGGGCAATTCACTGCAAAACCGAACTAATAAACCAAACAGACACACAAGGTAAAAAATCTTCAAAACTGCTTTTCCATTTTAAAGAGCTAGTAAAATCGATTCTTATATTCCAAACACGATGTACCATTCTCAACCATAAAAATAAAAAAACAAACAAACCAACTTGATGTTAATCGATACTACACAGAGATTGACAATACGGTGTTTATTTAGATTACCATAAAAAACACCCTGCAATTTCGATGCATAAATGCGAACCAAACCATTATTGTCTCCCTTTCCAGACAAAAATAAGGGTAAAAGACATTCCGCCATTGCCAATAGGCTAATAATGCGTTACGGAAATTGATACGTCAAGAATGATGTACGGTTTAAAGTTGACCCTTTAGATCCCAGGCGGGGGTACATTGCATCTCCCTTAGTTTTTTCATGTATATCTAGGCTCAAATAAGTAGGCAATGAGGCTTGTAACGAGGATCACTTACAAAAGACCACTACTACCAACCATCAAGGCCTTCAGGCCAGTGGCAAGTCCTAAGCGCATAAATCTGAATGCATTCACTGGCATTACCATAAACTCACGCGCTCTTTCTTCTTTTTCCACGGACAGAGAAGAATTGGGTTCGATGGTAATCAGCAGGGCTGCATTTGTCTCTCGGAATCGACTCGGATTCTGACCGGGGACGCAAGACTTTCCCACCCATTGCACTTAGGGAATTAAATCGTACATTTTGATTGGGCAAAAGTGGGTGGGGGAGGGAGAAGCGGCATTTGGGGATAAATGAGGGGTAAAAGTAAAAGGGGGTGGGGGGCAGTGATGGCATAGTAGTGGGAGAGTGGAAAAGGCTAGTTAGTGAATAAAGCCTCCCAAAAGTCCGGGTTGCGGAGACGACATCCATGTCCACAGCAGCGGAAAGTGAAAGGAAGCGTTCAGGATTGGCTCAGTTTGGCCATAGAACCGAACACGAAGAGAGGGAGAGAGTGGTGAGAGAGTGAAAAGAGAGACTCGTTTTCCAGTGGCCAATTACTACTTCGGAAGCGCTTCCTTCTTCGGTTGGTGGAAGGTCGTTAGGCGAAGTCCATATGCAGAGTGTGCTAATCTTCACCTCATAATTCTGCTCGACTCGGATTTAGCCAACAGGCTTCTGCTCGATCGTAAACCGGTTCTCCGAATGTGAAAAGGATCAACGAACCTCGACGACCAGCATGCTTACTACCATCACTACTACTAATGGAACTACCATCACCATCACATGTGGGCTACTACTACTACAAACTCTTGTCTTCCCCTTCTGGTAGGTTATTCCGAATGAGAAAGTGAAAGGGCCAAAGCGGATGCGCCAAATTAAATTCTGCAAAATTTCATCGTAAAAGTCGTTGGCCACCATTGGCCCAATGACCCTAAGTTAAAAGATAGTATCTGCCAAAAAAAAAAAAAAAACGTATATAAAGAAAACTGAACACTGGTGGCATGTCAAAGATATTAAAAAGACACCTGCTGAAAGAGGCCTTTCCGCTGAACGGGGTACAGATGCGTCGAACTGCTCAAGATACTTTGGTAGGGAATGGCTGCGATAAAACTTCCGAATTGTCTTAGTTTGGGTCGAGCTATTCCACACACACGTTATAAACGGCAACTTGATGGGAAATTTAATTAAGGTGAAACCCGACTTAGTTTAAGAGCTACTTCTGCGATTCCATCTTTAACATCCACCACCACTTATTAGTTCCAATGTGACAACTTTTAAGTCACACCCATCAAAAGTGTCGTCCATTTTTTTCCTTTCATTTTAGTAGAAATTATATAACGTCAACAGTACTTCCTGTATTGGTATCTGATCGTCAATTATCTTAACGTGGTCACAGAAATACATGATTACGATCCATATTAGATGTAGATCACAATTCTGCTTCATACAACGGACACAAAGTGTTTATCTATTAGAATAATGACATCCATACTGTGCACTGCACGTTTATAATACACTATATATTCCCATGTAACTACAAACGAATATTGCAAAGTTCACCAGCTCATATTTGAATTTAATACCGTACTTCCATGTACTGAAGATGCTGCTTTCTACCTCGAGCTAGAACCATTCTCTTGAATGCCAACAAAACTCATTAAACCCGTCGTTTCCAGGCGAAGAGGGATTATTCCAGAAATCGACAACAACAACTGGTGAGCAAAATTGCAAGGTGAAAGGAAGAAAAAAAAAAGAAGAAAAAACACTAGAAAAGAGTGATCCCTTGTCGCGCGTGTGTGTTGAATTTTCAATTGGTCGATGGAAGCTTGAGGTCAGCTTCTAATTAACCGTTTAATTAGCTGTCAGAGCTTCCCCGTTGACGAACTTCTACTACGACGATTAGGCGAAGTACATCGATAACGAAAAAGAGGAAGGAAACAAAAAACAAGAAACGAAAAGAAAAACAACAAGACTTAAGTGAAGAATTGTTTTCTTCGAAGGTCAAGTCTGTTGCAATAAGAATCGATAACTTCTCAGGTGTGAAGTATTTCACAGATTGTGACAACTCGTGACACGAAAAACGGAGATTTTTCTTACATTTAATGGCCTATAAGTGTTTCGTAATTTGTATAAGTTACAGTATACACAAATCATATCGCAAAAAATCCGCTGCGGATTTCCATAATTTAAGGTAATTTTATACAGTGGAAAAATGTAAACTCATGTTTGTTACGACTAACCAGTAATATAAGGATGCTTGCATGTTTACGGTTTAAGTTAGTTGAAAACAAACAAATTTATTTTTGTTTGAAAAACAAAATCTCTGAACCATTGAGTGAATGCTAATTCAGAAATGGACTCCATTTCAAAATGAACTTCATATCTTTGTTTAAACAAAGATCTATCACGTGATCAATGTTTGAAAATTAGTTCATTCATACAATCGATAACACGACTATGCACGTGTACATTGTTTAAATCCAGCTTGAAATTCATGGACGTTACAGAACACAGACACGACGTTACAGAACAATCATTTTGGATGTGAGTTTTAGAACTCTTAACAACATTAATAAACAACAACATTAATAAAATCTGACGTGTGCAACAATCCAAGTATGATTAAACATTGATCTACATGTAATAGCGAAATGATAAGTGGAATGTGTAATGCATTTACATATCCATGGTTGCACAATGACGTGAAGCGCAAATGCCCAAACTTTATCGATCTGAATTCTATAAAAGTTAACCATAAGTATCGAAGTTTTAATGACGTTAGCGAACTTTATTATTATTTTTTTCTCACATTTTTATTTTCAAATTCGAAAATGGAAATCGAGCCACGTGAAAAAAAATAAAAATGAATAGGAAAAAAAATTCGCGTAGAGAAAAGTAGCAAAACAGAAAAGAAAAATTATTCTCGGTAATTAATAGCTGACGGTTGCAGTTGTGCCTTCCTCGAAAGTTGCTAGCGATGGGATGTTTCACATCACCATTAAAAAAAAAACTCATCCGTGACTCATTCATTTCTTCCGAAATTACTATCGATTTCAGTTCCTTTCCAAAACTAACGAGCCAACACACACACGACTCTCGAACGAATCTTTAACACTTTTCCGACAACAAAATGGTAACTTGATCATGGAAAAAACACAAAACTCTATCGTATACGTTTTTTTTACACTCCACGAATACTATAATTTCTAAACATATTCATTAAACAACACTATCTTGTTAGTGACTCTTTCCACCACTTTCACAGAAACCACCACTTTCACTGAAAAGCTAACTAACTCTTCGATCAACCAAGTCTTTTGCCGATCCTTCATGTTACATCGTCAATATGTAATCAGAGAATGATGGAATGCGTTGTTAGCGTCCAACTGCGAGTCAATGATCTACAAATTTTGACCTTTCTTCGATCAATATGGCCGCGAATAAACACGCGCAGTGCATTAACGCAACATGTCCTACACTGCTGTACCGCGTAATTATTTAAGGGGTTGTGACAAACCCTTCGATTTGATTAATCAATGTTACCAAGATAAAAATGAAAGAATGATTCCAAGCATTAATAAACTACGTTAATCTACAGGGTGTCCCGTGAGTCAGACATCATAAATAGTGCTAATTAACGCATTAAAAGAAAAAAAAATATTTTCGTTTTGTTACGAACAATAAAAGTAAATTAGAATTGATATACAAGGTGTATCCTGAACTTAGAACGTGATTTTTTACATATATATCATAATTGTAGACAAATTTGAGTGAAAATGTGTGTACATAAAATTTGTCCATTATAATTGAAGGGCCTGATATAAAAAGGTATTAACTAATATTTTTGTCAAAAAAGGACATAAATGTATTTTCGAATGTGTTGAGCGCACTTCTAAAGCATAATTTTGAGCAAAACAATCATATGTGCAAAGATATTAGTGCAAGAAATGTGAAGTGACTTATAGACAGCAAGGCAAGTTCAAATCTTTAAACGCGTTTTCCTCGAAATTGTAAAAACATTTTACTTAATACCCTTTTACACCAAAGCCCTTTAATTCATTCATCAATTGAAAAATTAGGCATGATTCAAGATTTCCAAAACATCTGACTTATGGACTCCCTGTACATAAATAAAACCAATAAAATGAAAAATTCGGTTATCTCGAAATAAACTCATGTAACATCTCAGTCCCTTAATAATAAAAGCAAAGTAATTTTGTAATGAATCGTTCCAACGAACGTGTGAAATAACCAAATTTAAATTAATTTTCAGCTTATGAGCACTTAGTATTATGAAAACAATAAAATTAATTCGAAATACTGTAATTTTATGCACTGTTAGATCGTTTAACAAAATAAAATATTAATTCTATTAGATTAAATATACGCGCCTTTCATTCCGCACTGTACAAATACAATCCCTGTAATACACGAGCAAATACTCCGTTTATAAAGACACGTCGGCAAGTGCGTAAAGGCATTATCCAATTTAACGATCGATTGGTGAGAAAATGTATAACAACATTAAACGGGTGTCGCTGAAGTAACGTGACACAAAAATCAATTATATGAAAATCCAAACCTGCCACGTCCAGTTTTTTTTTTTTTTGGGTGAAGGGAGAGGTGAAAAACTCCACCCCTCTTTTCTATTTTAATTCGAATCCTTATAAAAACCATTGTGAACTTCCAATTTTGCCTCTCAGCATGATGACAAAAGTGTCACACTGAATGTGCGTGTTCATTTTTTTTTTAAAGTCGAATCATCATCATCATCATTTCTTTTACCCCAACTAACAACAAGAAGGATGATGAACAAAAAAATAAAATAATGGAAAAAAAAATGAATGGATCACTAGCTTAATGGCTGAAGTCAGCAGGGTTTCTGCCTCTCATCATCATTGAGCGAAAGAAGAAGAACAAGAAGAGCGTGATGACGAAGGATGACTATGATGATGATGACGACGACTATGGTGATGATAATGATGGCTATAGGACAGTCGAGTGCGAGAGAACTTAAAGGGTGGGAGAAGAGCCATAATGTCATCTCGTCTAGAAAAGAGGATAGTATGTGTCTGTGTTACTGTGTCACTGTGTGTATGGTGTGGCGACGAAGGCGACGCAGCTGCGCCACTGTAATTAGAAAACTTCGAGAACTTATGGATTTTTGGGAGGGTGCGTAGTAGTGCTCTCAACGAAAAAGAAATCATTTCTGTGAGGAGCGTGGGCGTTGGTGAGTGTGTAGAGTGCGCCATCCATCCGCCACCTCTTCCTTCTCTTTTGTCCACACAGTGTTTTTCTTCTTCTTCTCCTTCACCTACCCCCTTTCTCGCCTTTTCCTCGACCGCAATATGCAAACGCTAGAGACCCCTTTCCGGATTTTTAAAAAATACAAATTTAAAGACTCGAAAAAATGAAGCGTCACGTGCACAAAATTAGCTCTGTGTTTCCCTTTTCTTTACAAACATCCTACTACACTTCATCATCAAACTTTTTTTTTCAACCCCTCCAATTCCTGTTCTTTTTCAGGATGATATACAATATATGAAAAAAAATAACCATAACAAGAACTATAAATAAAAAGGGGGACGTTATACTCAATTCGCGATTGAAAAAATTAACACTATCAAGCTTCCCTCACAATTTATCGTAAAAATTGTAGTAATAAGTTACTCTACTCGTAGAGAGTTTTTGAAAACAAGTTAATTGTGAAAAGAACTTTGAAAGAAATTCGAAGACAATAATCTTTGACTAAATGTTGTAGGTAATCTCGTGCTGTAGCACGGGTTCAAATTTCTTACACGATCAATAAGTAAGTAGTATGTTTGGATCTAAATCATGGTGATGACTTCGAGTTCAAATACTACATATTCCAAATTTGTTTTATTCATATTACTCGTAAAAATGCAGCATCTATTTACTCTCCACAACAAAGAGAATTTCTCAAATATGAGTGAGCCATTTTATAAACCATATAAAAGCCAAGTGGCAATAGATGTGTTTACCATACCCACACAAATACAAGCAGTAATTAATAAGATAAAATAAACATCAAACACTAACTCTAACAAATGTTGCGAAGCAACATGAGCTAAATCAACGAGTTATGTTTATGAATTGAATCAATTACCTCCCGTCTTTCTTGACGATGTTGTTCCGTTGATGGGCGTACAGCTAGTTTTCAAAGTACATGTTTGAGATCACGCTAACTCAGAGCTTCAGTTGCATATTAGTTTTAATAAATGACAATATTTACGCCAAAAACTATTCGAATATTGTGTTTTGTAATATTTTGTTATTCAAATCTTCATTTGAAATATATTTTTGAAGTATTCGGGTTTTTCAGGTACAGTTTTTTCTTCGTACCGGTACGAATTTTGAATTTTTGAACGCTTCACACTTTTATCATTTGTTCAACGTCGTTTACGATCCTATGAGTTACAATACCACTTCAAAAAATAAAGTATACGTTTGCAATTTTTTCCATATATTTCAAAGTTATTTTGTTGTCATATTAAAAAAAAATTGAATGCCACGTTACTCCAAATCCGAGTAGAAAAAGCAATTTATTCACAAGTATAAAATATGAAGTCTTGTTCGGGACTTGTGGCAAAACATTAATCCGACAAGAATTTATCACTGCTTATAGAGTAGCGATACAAGACTCCACCTCGACCTATAAGTAGCAACTGTAAATCTCCGCCTTGCTAACGTTATTAGCCCAAAGGATTGAAAGAGGAGAACGGAGAAGAAGAAAGTAGTAGACGCCTTTTGCAAGACAAACAGAGAAAGTTGTAGTAGTACGACGTACGTGAACACAAATGTAATCCGTTTAGAAAATGATCAAGATTTATGGTGTGGCCTAAGCAAACTCGATCTGCGAGAGATTACAAACCCGATTTCAAAACCTGATCAAAATTCGACTCTGGTTACGACTTTAAAACCCTATTACGAGACCCAAGAAAAATATTACCAATGCCACCTCCTTTTTTTTCCATCATGGTGCATGTATGTGGCAGTGGTCTGATATTGATTTTTTTTTACACTCCATCACCCTTAACGGTTTAACATACATCTACGCTTAGAGAAGATAGACACTGACCTAGATGGAAAGACATTTCGTGATACGCAGAAAATTTCATTTTCTAACCCCGAGTGAAAAATGTCAATTCCACCTAGCGCCGATGATGTTATACGAATGTATGTGTTCTATTCACTCTACTCACTAAGTAAAAAGAATCCATAGTTCATGGTAAGTTGAATAAAAAGAGACCTTAGGATATATTTTGTGATGGGAGTTTTAAAAAAGATACCGGTAATATATTTTAAAGAATCAGTTCCTTACAGAGTAAATGTGTAATGCTAGGTTTTTTACCAACCATTTTTCAATAGTTTAAAATTTTATTCAATTTTAATATTGAAGAATTTAAAAGAAACTTTCTTCAATGGTGTGAACTGTGGCAACGATGAATTATGGAATTGAGGAGTTGGGTGGAAAAACGGCGTAAATCCACTTACGTCGTTATTTCTTAAAATGCATACATTGAATTGTTTTAATATCAGTCTATAGTGTGAAAACATTGGGTTGCATATAATTTGTACTTTCGGGAGCAAGAATATGGAACGCGACTATTGTAAATCTGAATTTTTGTGTAATTTCTTTCTTTTTGCCGCTTCACTTCCTATTTGTTTCACTTGCTTGATCTTTTCCGAATCAATAAAAGAGATACTGACTGTACTTTGGAAAAAATGGCGTAGGCTAAATGCAGTTATAAATTAGCACGATATTTGGAATGACGGCATAATTGCATTTTAAAATTAGTCTGTAACTGGAGTCCTGTCAACTAAAGCTAACAGATTTTTTGCAAACTCTGTTCATTTTCCTTCTATAAATATAAAATTTACAGGAATGGTTTTAATCTTAAATTTGAAAATGTCAAAAGTTTTTGCCTTTTTTCTCAAAACTACATTTTTACGCCGTTATTCCACCCGAATCCTCAATGGTGATCGACGAATTGTGGACGTTAAGTATTAAACAATTTAGTGATTCTTCATAATCCCTTTTTGTGGTCAACGTTAGTCAGTACTCAGTAGGCTATCTGTATCATGTTCAACCCAAAAGAATCTATTTTGCTAGCTTTTGTCCGTCATCAACAACCTAAACACGACTTTTCAATGCTTAGAATTTTTGAACCCATTTTTCACAAAGAACAATGAAAACAAGCAAAGAACCAATCGGTGCCAATTAGCATTTTGTGCTTGTTTTCGAACCCACCGACTCAGCACGTTCTAAGTCGATGAGCATTGTTTTCTCGGTGCAATAATCTGTTTTCACTGAAATAAAGCAGGGGGACTTAGCGAATAAGGGGGGAGGTTATTTTATGAATATCATTGAGAGGGCGTTTTCAGTGGGCTTGAGAAACACGTCGAGCCCCCATTCATTGCAAAGGTTGTCGTACGAGCTCGACTCCGCCTTTCGTTCCATTCATCTGAATAGTTTTTAGTCGAGCGCGACACATAATGGTGAATATTCAAAGAGGGGAACACAACAACAACAACAATAAAACTAATGATAATAATATACGCGTCATGTTGGACCGGAGTGCAATATATATGTACCCCCCCCCTTCTCTCTTTGCCATGTGAAGGGAAGAAAAAAATGGACGAAATGAGTGTTAGAAGAGTGAGAAAGACCATGGGAAAATTGCTCAGCAATGAAATGTCACGACAATATCATTGGAATTTCAGGCAGGCCAAAAAGAATGGAGAGGGGGTATTGTCAGGGTAGTGTCAGTGAATCGAAGAGCCAAATATCAAGCAAGCGTCGTGACGCCGGTGCCATTTATCCCTTTCCAAAAGAGCTTCCACCAATTTGGCCGAAAAGAGAGAGAAAGAGAGAGAGCGAGTAAAATGCTTCAACTGTCAACGAGGAAATCAAAATGGCAACATCGTCAGACTATTACACGAGAATACCAACGCGAAAGAGAAAAGATGGTACATAATGTAGAAGAATCGAGAACATTCCGTTTATACATTAATAGGCCGAGTCATCGTCGAAGCCCTCCTCCTCCCCTTCCGTTTCAGGGCGAGGCGTTGATAAATGAAATTTAATTACACCGATGATAAATTAAAAGAGAATATTGGACGAGAAATAAGAGGGTTTGGACGACAAACGACGCCATTGTTCCGAGTGACATTTGCTCGCCAAATAAAATTCATATCGAAGCCGCTTTTAAAAGCCGAAGCTCTTGACGGCAAACGTTTGCAAACTGCATTTCCATTCTTTACTATTCCCTCCCCTCTTC
>JAQIWH010006136.1:0-13340 GCA_034695005.1 Cryptops parisi
ATATTTTTAATGTACAGTATAAAAGAAGTAGTAATTTAAAACAAGCAATTTGTTGATGCATTTAAATCAATAAGATTCAACCACATAAAACTGTCAATAGCATTGAAAGACGAAAAGGTTTTCTTATAGCAGAAAACATGATTTAATTCAAAATATCCGATTTCATTAGATATTGTAATATTTACATTACAATGACTCAATTTAGGGCCATGTACTTGCTGTGTAACGTTCTAAAACTCACTATTGAAGTTCATGAAGACAAGATTGTGTACGGCAAAGTACTAAGCATTTCCAACTTAAACTCGTGGGAAGGAAATCCTGCCGTTAAGTTGCAGGGCCAACTATACGTTAAACAAGCCCGTTACATTTATACCAGAGTTGTATTAATCAGCATGTTTAATTAGTTGACCCCCCTATGGCATGGTCCATCTCAATGTCTGTAGGTTAAAAAAATGTATATTTGAATTTGTCGATTATAGGCAGGATATTTTGACCTATCCAATCTTACAGCAATTAGAATGGACCAAACCCAAAGGTCAACTAATTAAACTGTTAATTAAAACAACTCGTTATACAAAATAATTAATTTTCATAATAACCCTCAAGATTATTACATTGTTCAATTTTGTTTTGCAAAATTGCATATACAGTGGAACCTCTATATTCGTCGCATTTTTTCAGCAAAATAATGCTTCGATATTTGTCCAAAAATATTCATAATCACAGTAAATTACCCTAATAGGAGCATTAAAAACATTTCTATCAAAAGTTGGTTTCCTCTCTTATATCGGAGAGGATATACTATTCATGTAACATAAAAACATTGTATTATTAAAACGAAATTGCTCGACTTTTCATAAGATATACTATTAATATATAACGTACATTTTAAAAAAATGGTAAATTTTTGAATTGATGCAACGTTTCATGAAATAAGATTGTCATGAAATTAATGCAACTTTTCATTTGCAACTTTGCTTACAGAAATTCGATGGTCTCCTTTTCATTGCTTTGGGTATATAGCAGCCGCTATTCTCGACGACCGCTTCAACACTGATGATGATCGTTGCGAGTCTAGCTCACTACTATAAAACCAAAAAAATAAAATAAATTAATAATAATAATACAACATTTTTTTTATGATCGACTAATCAAACTTTAAACAAGCGTACTTTGAAATCGATTCTTTCATCGACGCTGCAAAAATTTCTTCCACCCGCTCATCGTCCGTCGTCGCTTTGTTACAGCCAGAAGACACTTGCATTTCTTGCGTTACAAATTTGCCTAAGGAACTGACTTTACGATTATTAGGATTATCGAGGCCTCTCTTGCAAAAAGTGCAGCCGTCGATATTCAAAACATAACTGAAATCTTGAGGACGTCCTTTCGCAGAACCACTAAGGATTCTCGAAGGTTTTGAATTATTTTCTTGTGATTTAATACTGTCTGTCGGACCGTTTGCAATACCAACGGGTTTGGCAATTGAACGTCGCACCTGCTGCGATTCTTCGGACCAGTCATCGTTACTGGCATAGGAAATAATTGGCACATCTTTGAGTTCTTTACTGATTAGAATCGCACTTGTAAATGCGAAATTGGATGTATCTTGTTGGTCCGCTGTTTTTGAAATTCTGTCGTCCTTAGTTCTCGATTTTCCACGATTCTTGCTTTCAGCCCAATCAACAATGTTATTCAACTGAACTTGGTGACCTTTGTGGAACAAATCCAGCTTTTCGCACTTTTGGTTTAATTCACTGTGAGGCGTTTCTTGTGGGCGGTATGAACTGTCTTTCGGGTGAACGGTATAATCGATCATCTGCATCTTCGTATTACTCCGTGTTGATTCAATTGCATTTTGATTAAAATGCTAAAGAAAAATGAGTTTCATAAAAAAAAATGTTAAAAATATCAAATTTAAACACAAATAAAAAAAAAAATACAGGGTGGTTCCTGACAAGTGTTCCAGTCAAATTTTAACTAAAAATAATACGCATCAAAACAAAGCAAACAACCTAAACATGGGTCTGGAATTGTTTCCTTTCAAAATGGGGTGAATTCACATGAATGGATAAGCCTATTGTTTCATTTTCCCTGTAGGTATGCAAATGAGTAGAAAGTGCATTTCTGGACCCAATGGACTTTTTGCTATGATTTGATGCATTGCATCTGTTAAAATTTGAGTGAACACTTCAGGAAACACCCTGTAGAAAATATGAAATAAAATTCGAAAAATATATACAGATGTTGATAAGTATAAAAATGAAAAACCCAAACACTTTAGTACCGTAATACAAAATTACAGTATGCTAAAAATTACTATCTAGTTATTCCTCGTCATCCGGGTTTCAAGTATACATAGTTTGTAACTTTCTGTTACTTTGATTACTATTTTTTATTCAATTTCACAAACATATTAAAAAAGCAAATGGTACAAACAAGCAGTACAATTAACTTACTTGATTTTTATAACACGAATAGGATACAACCACTTTTAGAAGTCCAGCCAAGTTCGTCTACAACGTAATAAAAATTTCATTTTGAGCTTTGTTAGATATTCATAAATGACAATAGCAATATTATTATTGACACAGTTGTATATTAAACCACACAGATTATAAATATCTGTACAGTTGTAAAAATGGTTGTCACCCTTACTCTGGCATCAGCAGATTGCAGTGGTACTTCTGCATTGATTACGGAAGACTTTTGGTTTTTAGACAGGTTTAGCAGACCGAATATACGTGTTGCTGGTAATATGCCCTATTTTGAAAACACGCATATCATTTAAATATATACAAAATCAATGTTCAGAATGCACATTAAAAACTAAAAAAAATAAATAAATTAATAAAATGGAAAAAGTTTTACCTTTGCTATGCATGTTTCTCTAAACTCCAAATGCTGTCGACACTGGATCATGAATAAAATTCCAGTCGAACAAACTGAAAATTCAACAAAATATAAATCTATGATGTTAATAGATGAATAAATAGAAGACTATGTAAAAACAACAGACAAAGCGTAATATACATTTAAAAAAACAAACAAACAAACAATTTTATTGAACTTACATCGTTTAAACATCTTAACGAGTGACTCGTCGTGATCTGTTGTCAGCGTATGCTTTTGAGTGTCTTTGAACACAGGATTTGAAATGCACGCCACTCTCCGAGAACAAAATGATTTCAAAGTTATGCCATCTACCAGAGAAAAATCGGGTTCATTATTATTATTTATCATAGTGCATGTAATTTTTTTTTATATATTACAATTTTTAATATGACTTAGCAAACATAATATAAATCATGTAATATAACATGAATCATATGTGACCGTTTAAAAAACATTATGTTATGTAATATGAATGAGGATTACTTATGATCAATAATAATGTCAATAGTTGAAATCTTACCTCCTGCATGAGCTGGAAACATATAATGCACAAAACATTCTGCATCGCTCCACAACAAATTCTGTGGCACCACCATTCCACAGATGTCATTCAGGGTGATAGTGAAAATGTGTTTGGACCCTAAAGAACTTTCAAACTCATCTACGTTTTCGGCCGTAACCAATGACAGTGAGTCGGTGATGGTTTTCCTATCGCATGTGTTCAATGAATATTCCTGTTTTCTAACAGGGACAATTTCTATGCGATTTGATGTAGGATGCACTTCATTATTGAAGTAATCCATCTGAAAAAAAATGTGAACCAAAAAAACTTTTACAAAATACTATAAAAAAAAATAATTTAAAAATAAATATAAAATTAAAAAATATGTAGACAAAAAACAACTGTAAAAATATTTATTAAAAAAAATATGTAAATTTTCAAATTAACGAACCTGGATGCAAGTTCCAGCTGCTAAGATTACATAAATTTTTCCTACAGTTTCACTCGTCCGAACATTTTTCACTGGAACGTATTCGTTCACTGCAACAACAGGTGCCTTGAAAACACAAAAAAACAATCATTTTATGATAAAATATTTTTGTTGCACATAAAAGATTAAGCATATTAATGAACAATTATTTCATTCATTCATTTCATTTTTAGAAAATGAATTCTTGGTTAAACAATATCTAAGTATTATAAAATAATTTGGCACTTAATGTATTGTATTAGACATGTGGTGCCGTCATATCACTGGCAAGTACTTGAGAAGCTTATTTTTCTATCAATGGAATGGTTTCGAACAATATAATGATAAGCCACGTTTGAAAATTTTTTCATGAAACCTATTTTTTTCTGGTGAGAAACTCCATATAGTACCATACTGAGGAACAAGGTGATTCTCTATATTATGCTGTCATTTTCTGGAAAAATCCAGGATAAAAGTAGCTAGTTAGAAACACTACTGAAGAATAGTTCGATGTCATTTTTTGGAAAAAATGTGGCTTATCACCATATTACCCAAAACCCTTTCAATTTGATGAGTTTTACCTGTTCTTTGATGACTTTTGACAGAGTCAAACCATCTCCATAAACTTTATAAAATTCTTGAAGTGGTAATTCACTTATCCCAACTAACTAAAATAAACAAATGACTAAAAATCAATTTTTATTCACTCAAATTTAATACCATTAAATCACAAGATAAAGTACCTCATCGTCAGCCTGCTGATGATCCCACACTTCAATAATCAAATAATTATTTTTCGTTCTGCTTAAAAAATTAGCATCCAAATACACAAGATATTTCTGTTAGAAAAAAAACAAACAGAAAATTGATTACAATCAAATTCACTGTCCAACTGAGAACAAACCGCACCACTAAGACTTACATGATGAAACATGAAAACTGGGTTCAAACTGGAATAGCAAATTCTTGATCGCTCAACCTCGTACTTCTTAAAGAATCGACATTCGAGATACAAATTTCTAGCCGCACTGTCTCCTAATTCGGAATTGAAAAATTTTTTGGATTATACAGGGTGTCCTATAATTCATCGCTCAATTTGTTTTTTTAATTTTCAATTTTCTTCATTTTCTTTCATATTAAAAAAGCATCTCCAAAAAGTTGTTTTAAAGTTTTATTAATTGCCTTTCATTTTATTGGTGTATTTTTACATAAAACAAGAAAAATTTAGTTCAACCTTTATTTTCAACATAAAAAGAGGGATGGGACAAAGATTGGTAAACGTTCATTGTTGAAATTTTCATTTACAAGAACCAAAAACGTATGACATTAAAAGTAAAAGTTGAACCAAATGTCAATTGTTTTGTTTTGTAAAAATACATCAAAATAATAAAAAGTGAGTAATAAATTTTAAGTTACTATTCTATAATGTGAAAGAAAATTTTAAAAAAATAAAAACAAATGGGGTTGGGATGGGACCACTCATAATTATATACATTTTTATACGTTTTATAATAGCTTCAATTGTAATGTTTTATAATAGCTTCGAATTGAACGTATACCGTCATTTATAGGCGTTCATGAGAATATACTGTATAGTTCAATGTACCAAAAATCACAAAGTGAGAGCGGCGGCATAAATCAAAATCCGCACAAGTCCAATGTACCAAAAATCACATAAATTGAAACCTAACATAAAGCGTATTCAGCATAGTGTACTGGTTATATGTTATTTCAATTAAAACTAAAAAACAAGATTGCTTATTTACAAAAATAGAAAACCCGACCGCGCATGAACTAAGGCATATAGCGTTCATCTTTGACGGCATATGCTCAATGATACACTTAAGACTAAGACGAATCCATCCACATCCATCGAAATTCATGAAGCCGTTTGCTTATAGGAGGGTCTAAAGAATAGTGAATATACGGCAAGTAAGCTTCACCATATTGGTTTTTCATTAACAGCATATAGCCAGTGTGACTCGACAGACTAAGACAAATCCACAGACAACCCATTCATCAAAGTCCATCTCGAGTTTTTCGACATATAAGAGGGTCTAAAGAGCAATTGATATATGTCATGTAGCAACCGCCATACTGGTTTTTAATGGATGCCATATAGCAAGTGTCATTCGAGAGACTAAGACGAATCTACACACTTCATTCATCTAAATCCATCGAGCCGTTTAGCCTTTAAGAGGGTCTAAAGGGAGAATAGATATTTGACATGTAGCATTTGCCATAATGGCATGTAGCGTCCACCATATTGATTTTTCATTGACAAAATAAAGCCAGTGTCACTCGAGAGATTAAGACAAATCCATAGACAAATCATTTATCAAAATCCATCAAGTCGTTTAACCTAAAGATGGGTCCAAAGAAACATTTATACATATGGCATGTAGCGTCTGGCATATTGGTTTTTTGTTGACGAATTTAGCCAGTGTCACTCGAGAGATTAAGACAAACCATAGACACCTCATTCAACAAAATCCATCAAGTCGTTTAGCCTGTAGGAAGTGAGAAACCAACAATGGATACAACCAAAAAACAAAACCCCCTATCCTTCGCAGTCGGGTAAAAACCATTTCCATACTACGTACCTTGCTTTGCTGGAATAAAATCGACTCCATGTGAAACGATCAGGCATATCACCAGTGACTGGTTGGCAACTGACAGTTCATTTTCACTCGCATTCTAAACAATGATAAAATTTATTGCCGTGCAGCAGACGTTCATCCACATTGAAGGATTAATGACAAAATATCTCACTTGATTGCTTTTCCGTGGCGAACTCGTAGGTTGATGAACAGTAACCAAGTTTTCTTTTTCAACTGACAAATAAACAAAACCTGTGTTAAAAATGTCCTGAATAGAAAATGTAAATATTTTTTCCTTGCTTACTTGCAACTCGAGAGTCATTTTTCAGCAGAGACAGTTTTAAATTGTTCGTCAGCACCGATTTCGGCTTAACGTGCGGAATGGATGTATGAAATTGTGATTCTGATGCCAGCTGAACGGTGACCTGTAATTGTCATTTTCTACAATTTATTTCTCATCAAAAAATGTTACAGAATTATGCTAACATGAAAATAATACTGAATTACTGCCATTGACGCCATATAGCCAGTGTTTACTCGATGGACCAAGACAAATCCCTCAAGTCGTCATCTTGTTTTTGTATGTGGAAACTCACTCACTAATAAGCGAAGCTAATATAAAGAATATAAAACAACCTTTCTTTACCTTCAATTTCCCTGGCAAAAATTTCTCATTTACAAAACGAGCTTCGGGTGTTCTTTTTGACGTATGTAGAGGTAACCATACTGATGTAGACAATGATGTCACTGCTAATATTGATTGCAACTGCAGTGATGCTGTCTTCATCAATATAACCTGGAATTCATCAAATATGCTATCCAACTTTGCTTCATCCAATTTTACAATAATCAATTACAAACAAGAAACCTTTTCACGGTGTTTCAGGCATAGATGAAACAGCACTTTCAAGTTCCACCAAAATTTGAATGTCGACCGAGTGAATTTAGCTGGAAACACCGAACGATGTCCAAAGAATATCGCTAAAGGGTGCAAGTAGAAAATAATTTTACAATTATTTCGAAATCATTCCCAATATACCGAGTGTCCCGTAATTCATCACCCCCATCTGTTTTTATGGGATCCCCTTTCTTTTTATGTATAAAAATAATGTAAATAAAAAGAAGGGGGATGATGAATTATGAGACACCCAGTATAAATACCAACAACTTTGATAGTGCTTCTTACAATTTTGTTGTATTCGCTTTCCAACGATGCTTACGTTTTCCATGATGACGTCCTTATTTGATGTAAAGTTATATGAAGAAGATATTTTTGGAAACTGATATTCAAGAACATAACTATACAAAAAAAATAACATTTCAAATAAAAATCACCCACAGACATTAAATAAATAAATAAATAAATAAATAAATAAATATAATAATCATTTCATACCTTGGATTTACAGTTTTTACAGACGGACAAGTTTTGTGGCCTTCATCATCTAGTTTTAGCTCATCTCCCAGCGAACAAGAATCAACGATGATGCGAATGTATTGCGTATTTTTCAGTGATGATAACGATGACAGTTTCGGAATCTTCATTTTAATTTCATTACCTACAAAGGTCAATAACAAAAAATTTAGAATAAAAATAGATTAACATAATTTTATAAAAATAAATAATGTTACCTGAACAAAATATTCGTTTATTGTTCGTTTTCGACATTTGCATTTCATTTGAGAAATCGTTTTTCGTCATTTTATTTTGCTCGACAAAAGAATTCTAAAAATCATTTTTTGAGTGACAACATTTTCAAAAAACAATGACAAACAATTTTTACAAATATATTTTATTTCATATTAGGAATTACGATTATTTTAACAACTTACCCTGTGAGAGTAAAATAAATCTTCTAGAAGTTCATTGGAATACACGGGGCTGTCTTCACTTTCCGAGCTGTTGATATCATCGTCGTCGGAAGATATCGCCTCGTTAGTCAGTGCTGATAATGATTTCAATTTTCGCAAAGAAACATCATCTCCTGTCAATAATAATATTATCACATTATCACATATTATTATCACATTTATCAAATTCCTTACACACCATTTCATAAAAAAAAATATTCAATGTTTTAAATTAACAATTATTATTAATTTTCATTTAACCAACTAATAAAATTACCTAAAATTGATTTTCTTGCAATATTATCAATTAATTTCTTTGTATCATATTCATTGTAGTGATCATCATCATCATCAGATACATAATTGTGGCACAAAATATCTGGAGAAAAATCTCTAAAAACATTTCTGATGTCAGAAATTTAGAAATGACTATAAATTGCATATTAGTGTACAATATACAATTGTACAGTATAATATACAATAGTATAATATTATAAAGTATAGATTTTCATTGTTGTTAAAAAGAAAAAATAGTATCCACATACTCAGAATCTTGTGTTCGGTGACGTCGGCCATTTGTCTTTAACACAGCACCATCACTGTTCCTCAAAGTGTTAGACAGCAACTTTTCAACAGCTCCTGTTACATTAAACAAAATCACAAATTAGGTTAAAATTCATTTACAAATTTAAGATTCATTTGGTTTAGCATCCTACTTTTGTCATGGTCCAGCATCACTTTAATATGAATTTTAGCTATGTTCTCTTGTTGTTTGGAAATCACAGGAAAAAATCTGTAACAAATGTATGTATGTATCGAACATATCAGCAAAAAATAAAAAAATTAAATAATAATTTTTTTTTTGCTTAATATATTACATAAATAATATATTTCATACCCAGTGATTGGTCTTGTTGTTCGTAATTCATTAATTGTAGGAATCGTGACACTTCCGATTAACTTGGCATCAACTTTCATAAATATCAAAAGAAATTCCATATGTAAAGCATGGTTAAGAAAAATTATGCCCTATGTAACATATAACCAAAATTATACGTAAAAAAAAAAACATAAAAAAGTGACATATATCAAAATCTCCATAAAGTGCCAAAAGCAGAGACAATTCATTGTCATTTGTGCATCACTGTACAAAATCACATGAAAGCACAATTTTCTTGCATACAACAAGCATCTAGGAGCATTATGTATATAATAGTGAAAACTTGACGAACCGGACACATAGAATAGCCCTTTCACATTGTGCACTAAAGCCCAACGAGTTATCATAACCTGTGCTTCAGCACAGGTTACCACCTAGTATATGAAATAATTGTCAAACATAAGACGTTGATATATTAAAAATAAATGAGTTATATTTTGTTTGTGGACATGTGATATGTTTGTTTTATAATTACAGCGAAACCTCGACTCATCATTCATTCCACTCAGGACACCTTAAAAACAGCAGATGCAACACTGTATAAAAAAAGGATATCATTGAGATAATGCTGAAATTCTACCAATCCGCTTTTGACAGCATAGATAGCTTGCTTGAATCTTTCACTAGTTGTCAGCTCTTGTTTGTCGAACCTAATAAAACCAATACATGTTTGAATTACAATACTGAACTTTGAATACAATACTGTACAAAAAAAAGAGGACAACAATTCAATGAGGATGAAGATTCTCAAGAATATTGGTACATATGTGCACGTGGTGTACTTACTGAAGTGGCGTTCCCTTTGATTTTTCTCCCCACCATTTGATGTTAAACGAGACATTTTTGTACGTTGGTTGGGGTTGAATCGACCACAGTATTTTCCCAATTTGAAGACGAACATAAAATTGAGTCGGACCAGTGATACCTGGAGGTAGTTCTGTCGATACTAATACACATTGTTGCTTGGAAGACGCCATTCTACGTAATGAAACATAATATATCAAAAACAAACTTCAGTTCCTCTTCTAGAGTGTGATGTAATTTGACCAATTTTTAGTCATCTTCCGAACTGACAAAATAATTGTCTCAAAACAACTGTCAAACCAGTGAAACGTTTCAAGCTAAAATTCGTGCGGCGCGCCATCATGTCTATGACGTCACTTAAGGACAAAACATCAAGTGACGTCACAAGCGTTGTAGTCAGCAAATTCAACTCAGCTTCTTCTGAAAAATGTAGAATCAAAGAAAGAAAATTAAAAAATATGTTAAATAGAAATAATACAGAAATAATAAATATAAAAATATAAACAATGCATGTGTATCATGTTCTTTTTTCAATAAAATCATCGAAAAAGAATTCAAACCAATGAGAAAAAAAAATAACAAAACATTGTTGTGAGCAAAACCAAGGATTTTGGCAAAACACAGAAGTTATAAAAAGTTACATATAAAATGATGTCATAATCACATGTGTTAAATGCAAAACCTTATTTTGGAAAGTAGTGCTAAATTCTGCGTGAAATATTTGAAAAAGAAATAGCAAATTAATACAAACACATCATGACTTTGAAAAAGTTGTAGAGCCCTCAAGTAAATGTGGTGGTAATTTTACTAAAAACACGCAAAAAAACGCCTCCAAAGGTACATAGTGTTAATAGATGGGGTGTTGGGTGTTCTAAAATGTTTAAGCAAAGATGTACAATGTAATAGTTTGTAACTCATATTCAAAGTAAGAAAGCAATAACAAATGCTAGTTGTATCAAGAATAGCACTTAGTATCACACTGGCATTCTCACCGTATGTTAAGAATATGCTGTACAATACAGAAATGAGTTTGCTGATACACTTAGTAAAACTATAACCCTTTTTAAATCTGTCAGTGAAACAAAAGAGATGGATAGCACAACAATGAATGTTTCACATAATCTCACTTTATCGTCATCTCTGGAAACGGATGACACTTTCTCGTTGACGGAGAACAGCTCGGAAAGGACCGACCTGCGGCAAGAGAAACTGCAAAGAGACTCACAGATAGTACAAAACAGTCCGAACAGATCCATGAAACAGATCTTATCTGTGGACGTGATTGAACTGGAAACTGACCAGACATTGCTGAATCAGTTGTTTGCGGAGTACTTGTTGAACATCCCTTCCGATTACAACCACAGGATCTTTCGTAAGGCAGGAAAATTGTTCGACTCTGTCAAATCGCCACGATATGGAAGAGAATATTTGAACCCTCCACCTCGGCAAACGATAAAGTTAAAGTTTTATAACGAAGAGGAAAGAAGAAAAACCTTGGAATTGGCCCATGCGACATTGCCATGTAAAACATTGGTATTATTTTCTTGTATCAGGTGTCCAAAAACGTTTATTCAAAGAATATGTAAAATTGGCATAAACTTTTTTGGTCATCTGCGAAAACATAACAGAATATGATAAAAACAAGTAAGGGACTAAATTCAGACAATCTAAAATAGACTTCATTATCTTAGGCTGACAAGTAGTGAGTGCATCAAGTGTTGTTTGAGACACACTACTTGTCAGCATACAGTAGGGTCATTAAGTTTGTCTTAAAATTTGGTACCATATTTTTCTTTAACAAAAAATCATGTTTATAAGAATATGAACAAAAATCTTTTAAAAATCTAGAAAATGATAAGTTTACATTTGTTCATTTACATTGTAGATCAAGGAATTTTAGAAAATGTTTTACTTGAAGCAAGGTTTTTCAGGGATTATCCAAAGGTGGCTCACTATGACAAATCAACTTGAAATGTTAACAAAAGAAAGATCAAATTAAACTGACTTGCCTACTTTCTTGTAGCTGGAAATAGAATATGGGACAGTATTGGTAATGTTGTACGATTTCCTACAACGACATTTTCAACCTTTATTGGGAGTCGTGGAAAGCCTTGAAAGCATTCGGAAAATCGAAGCAGCACTTCTTACGAGAAAAACCTCATTGAACGCAGCTCTAGCTCGACAACGCATAGAACACAATGTGCGACATATGGAACACCTGCTTCCAGATAAAATTCGGCAGTTGACGGACATCTTGCCATCACTGCCACAATATGCTTGGATCAACAAGTTTAAAACCAAGTAGCTTTCTCTTATTCACGTTTGACTCAAGTTTATGCAAAGAATATAAATGCAATTATTGAAAAAAAAAATTTGTTCTGCCCACTCTTTGTAGCATGCCATCCTTAGTTGAAGAATTGCAAAAAGAAGGACTGATACTTTGTTCGTCCCGGGATTTGCTTGTTATTTCTGGGTTTTGTCAAGATCCAGATTGCCAAGATCTTCTGGTTTTCCATCCAAGTTGTCGCAACAGCTTGTTCTCGTTACCACTTGTAGAAATGAATCATTTGGTACTCCAGGTAACAATCTGTTGTAAATTCTAGTTCTAGATATTCAACAATAACCTTCAACAATTGAAGAGCTTATTTTAAAACGTCTTAAGTCCATGGAACACAATTTCTCAGGAAACGGTAGCTTTTATTGATTTGACCACAGACTTTGCATATAAACGTGGTTTTTGAGTGTTTTTCAGTAAGAACTAATACATTTTGATTCTTGAAAATAAAATAGTTGAAATCAGCAATGCACAGCTGGTTTTCAGAGCCTCTTAACAAAAATTATTAAAAGTGGAGATAAGACGTTTTGGAAATAAGCCCATCAATTGTAGAGTCAAGCCTCACACAACAAGTTTAACTCGTGTATGAAATAAAGTTTTTAAATTGGTTCACATAATGTCCTTCTGATACATGCCATTTTTGGTGTAGTAATTCCAGCAATTTGTGGACTTGTTGGCTTCTTTCCAACCAATTTTTCATTGGTTGGACAAGAAGCTGATGCCACAGTATCCACAAATTGCTCCACTTGCCACAAAAAATTTGCAAAGCCTTTATGGACATGAATTACCCATATAATTTACAAAGACATACAGACATACAAAATTCACCACCTCAAATGCATATAGTCTTATAGATGCATATTCTTATACACAGAGCTGGGCACAAGTCAGTTAATCAGTTAACAGTTAATTAACTCAGTTAAAAAAGTCGGTAACTTTTTAACTTT
>JAQIWH010006137.1:0-13339 GCA_034695005.1 Cryptops parisi
TATATATATATATACACACACACACACACACACACACTTTATATGTATTGTGTATATATCTATTCCTTAACATACCCAATTTTAGTACATGCGTTAATGTGTACATTAATGGACGATGTATCATTTATTATTCGATGTATTAACTTTATATCTAACTGTATAGTGAATTTTAATTTTTAAAATGAAGCCCTTACTACTCACTTATAGAGCTTTTACAGTGGAATCAGGTTATTATAATCACGGATAATGTTATCAATCGGCAATTGTTATCATCATCGGTCAACACTGTTTAATGTTTTTATCTCCATTGTTTAATTTTATCAGCCGGCTATTGTTATCAAAAAGCACTTGTTTTAAAGTGATCACAATAACCGGATTCCACTGTGCCATCAAACCCAACTTTACACCAGTATCAAAAAAATCTTACTCTTTTGATTAACAACAGATTCCAACCTCAAAATAACATTCCAAAAAAAAAAACTCACTCCTCTCGATACATAAAATACCGCGTATAAAATAACTTGGTTTAATGTCCACTTATAAGAGGAGCATTAAACGTGTAAAAATGATTAAAGTGTAACTATATATAAAACTCTCTATATAAAAACACTACCGGTGATGGAATGAGGAAACTGGCGTTTTATTTGCCAATCTTCTCATTTTATGTCTACACAAAGTGACATTCGAAAAACCGCTACACACTTCCCAAATTGTTGTATCGACTCAAAACGGAAACATAAAATTTCAACCCTAAATAGTATTGGAAAAACAAAACAAATGCTTGTTTGTTTTTATTTCAACGATCCTTTGGGAACATAAAGTTTCTATATAATATATAAGCAAAATGAAAATTCCGCTATAATAAACGTGAAAAATAAGTTTGTCGTATACAAAGTTTTTTCTTTTTGTTTAAACGCAAAAATACTGTAACTTTTTAGGTTACACAAGCCATATTTCGAAGTATCGGTATCACCAATATAAATACTACAATTGAAGGCTTGTCCGCCGGAATAACGTTGTACGTTACAAAAATTCAATATTGAGATTATTATGGAAAACTGTGCCTCGTATATGGGCCTAGGTAGTGATGTCCATAGACAAACTCATACCTGCCTAAAACTTCGAAATTGGGTACCTAATAAGTGACAACCAATGTGTTGCTGAATACTTCTTTGGCCCTTTTACTCAAAACTATGAATTGTTACATGCAACATTATTCCGGGCAAGCCTTCAATTTGTATATAAATCAGTAAGTTCTATCACAGTTTTACTTAATATTAATAATAATTATATCATAATGTTGATACTGTATGGCGTGTATACTGGTCATAAAGTGGTAATACCTCGAAACATGCCTAAGGAAAAGTGAATTGTATTCGTAAATCAAAAGAAGTTTCCATAAATAAAAATATAAAAACACGATAGAAATTGATATACAGGATGTCCACAATGAAATCTAAATATTTGGAAACTCCATTATTTTTTCATATTAGGTTATACAAATGTGATTCTTAGTAGATAGGAATCATAAACTCAAAGTTTATGTAGAAATATCGTTGTGCGTGTCGGAGCCACAACGGCGCTGCAGTCAGCCATTTTACAAAATGGCGACTCAGAACGACCAGGCGATGTGCACGAGAAATACCGTTCATTTTTGTTCGAAAAACTATAAACTATGAAAACATCCTAAATATGGAGCATTATAACTCTAATTTGAAAATTTTCAAACTGAAAATTTTTCGACATGGGGGAAAGAGTGCAGAACACATGACGTGAATTAAGACTACCGCTTATCTTAATACATTCTTTGTGCCACCAGAGGCGCCCGTGTTGGAGGTGTACTAACGTCGTATTTTTTCCCCATGAAACTAGTATCTTTAGATTATGATTAAAATGTTTCTATTACATTGTGGACACCCTTCACTGTCTTCAAATTTTGTGAGATGCACTTGCCCCCAACTTTGAACATCTATAGTGGCGTATTCAGCGTAAGAAAAGAAGGCTTACCTTCTAAAAATCAGAAAAAATGCCCCAAATTTAATACATTTTTGTTTTTCTATATAAGCTGTGTTATTTTATTATAAATAGGTATATTATTAAAACTAAGTGTTTTAGGTGATATCTTAACTAATTTCCATAGTTTCATACATGTGAAATAATTCCGAGTCGAGTCCCCACCCAATTCCTAGGTCTTGCCCCTTCCAAACCAAATTTCTGAATACGCCATAGCAAAATGAAAATCTATGTGAAATGAAAATTATCAGTTAGTTGCAAACATATTGTAAAATGAGATCTCTTCACATCTATCAAGATAATTGATCTGTGGTTGATTCAAGATATTGATCATCGGTGTTTTAATTTTATTGTCGTATTATTCTTCTTATCCTGAATTTATTTTCAACAACTTGATTTTAAATTCTCTTTTCGATTGCTTAAAGCAAACCTCTGATAGTTTGATTGAACTCATTAATATCATTTATATTACGGCCAAGTATCCAACAGAATAGAACGTAAACTCTATCCGTCCTTTATAATAAAAAGAGAGACCATTTAACTTCTTTTAGACCCATCGCTACCTTGCCCTATCTCAGCAAAACTTGTGGATAGGTTATTATTTCGGAAATTAAAAGACCTCTTGCATCAAATTACACCAAAACTACCTTTTGGTGTCACACCGGGGAGAAGTGCACATTTTCTATTATTGACTTGTATTTCGGAACAATACTTACAGTTTATTACTGCTTGCTTACACATAAAATTCCAGATCTTAAATTAGATTTCAAACCTTTCAAGCACTGGTGTGATCCAAGATACCTACCTTGCATTAATTCTGTATGCTTACATGTCAAATTGTCTATTCGAGTTGAGTTTGTTTTCCGAACTATTAACTTATGCAGGTGATAAATTACTTATTGATTCCTTATACGAAGTTTGAAAGACACATCGCAGATTATATAATTACACGTGATATTCTTATTTTAACTATTAAAAAATATGCAATTGAATCCGCTTAAAACTTAAATCATCTATTTTAATTTTAACGAGGGATTAAAAACAAATCTAAAGATTAACATTTTTTAGGAGTTAGCCTTGAGACAAACAAAACTGAGTTTTGGAAATCACATTGAGAAGCTAGGCATTAAACTTCACAAAAGATTTTTGTTTAAAAGAATAAAAACTATTCTGAAAAACATCGAGACAAGTCCTGGTACATTAAAAATGTTTTTTAAGAATAAAAAGTACATAGGTACATAGTTTCGTTTTAGACGATTTAGATGATGCGATCTTTTAAGTCATTCGATATGTCGATTTTTAATTTTAAAAGAACTTTATTTATCACTGAAATTGGTCTCCTACGGTAGGCCTACCTTGATTTGGTGAAACGCTAAGAATTTTAGGATCGCCTATAACAATTTATTACGAATCAATTTTTGGATGGAGTAAATATACAATATACCTCTACTTACTTCTCTTAAGCGTGGGCAATTAAATCTCTTAACTACAAATAAAATGGTTCAACAGACTTAAGTAATTCCCTAGTTTTCTGGTAGAAAATGAAGCACATCCTCTACAGGCAGTATTGAACAATCTACCAATCATGTAGACTCTACATGATTGGTAGATTGTTCAATACTGCCACTCATAACTGTGATCTGAATCTACCTCATATTAGTAAAAAAACATTGGATAACAGTTATCTTGTGAACATTTTTACGAAATGGAGCCTTATGGTATAAGAAAACAAATCGGTAACAGCCCTATGACTATTCAAAAAGTAAGAAAATTTGAATCCGATATTTTTTAATTTGATAATACCTGCGTTGGTTCTTACAATGTTTTACAATGAAAACATTTCAATTTTATTTTGACATTGTATGTAATTTGTTGCAAGTTTAATCTTAAGTGAATTTGCATTGTATACTGGATACACTTCTAATTAATTTGTTTCCTATACCTGGTGTATGTAACTTTTTTCATTTTTTGTGAAATAAGTGAAAAGTTTAATTACGGAAAAAACGATGTCTTTGTTGTGTATTGGTCCCATTTGGACTGTGAATAAATGTATAGGTTACTGCATTTTAATCGTACTGTTGTTTCTCAATGTTTGGCATTTAACGTCTTTTTGCGAGTTTCGATCATTCGTTGTATATAGTATCTGACGTGCTTTGATACACTCGGATGTTCGCTAATAATTAAGGCCTATATGATAAAGAACATAGTTCATGATCTTGACATATCACAAAGACGTCCAGATTTTTTGTATACGTCAGACAACTGTTTAAAGTTAAACAAAAATCCGGGTTAAACTTGAACACCGATCTTGTTCTCGAATCCAATCCAAGTATCAAAAGAACTTATCAATTCACATCACTGAGACTGAGACACTGACAAACCCGAACACAATGTCCGCTTTCATCTTCCGCCCAAACTAACCTGAACGAAAAAACAAAAACATCAAGAGGCATCACCAATTTTAAACATCAACGTCGACACAAACAAGCAAAAAAAAAAACACACAAAAAAACCATTTTGTATATAAACTCCTCGAAAAAAAAAACACTACCACCAAAGTGAATAAAGATCTTGGAATTACAACGGACATGTTGATCAAATTGTCTGCCAATCAGAATTTTCACAAAATGAAGCCGTCACTTTTCATTTATTAATCCATCGTCTTTCGTCATTTTCACCAAAAAAAGAAAAACAAAAACCGACCCAATGATCGGCGAGGAGGAGTTTAGGTAGACATTCCTCAAACTTTTCTACTCGCACTCTTATCACGTATTCATTCCCCCTACCTTTACAACCCCAATTTCTGTCTCTTTATCATCTTGGCCAATCAGACATTTCCAAATTGTTTGTTGCACGAAAAACCCATCATTGGTCAACAACTCCCCCTTCGACGTAATCGTTTCTTCCGGAGGGTTTTTATTTTGCCACTTTTTGTAATCTTGGCCCGCCATCAGACCCCCTGGGGGGGTTCCTCTTAAGGAAAAAAAAATCCCCAAAGGGGTACCCCCTTGGAAGATGGGGATTTTACCCCCTTGTAAATAGCATTACCGCTAATTCTTGAAAGAATGTTCTAATTCCTTTTAATGAACGTTCACCTAAAATTGGGGATTGCTGATGGACTTTTTTTGTCAAAGAGTGTAACGCGGATTACTAAAAAGGGGATAAAGAAGGAATGAGATAACGACAGTGAAGATGGTGGAGTTTGTCTGTTTTTTTTTTTTTAACTGTATAAGAATGACGACAAAAAATGGAAAAGCTTTTTAAAGGGTCACAAAATTGTACTGCCGAAAAAAAAAAGAGTTGAAAATCCGGTGAAATCAAGAAAGTTCTATTGACATATGAGAAATGTTCAAAATTAAGCTGGATTTTCTGTTTAGTTCAAGACAACTAGTGTCTTTATAACCCTGTTTAAAGTTAAACGTCAACTTGATTTTTAAACCCAGCAAAGAAAGATTAAGTATCATTGGAAATCCAGTAAGTCACGAATGTGCCATTGAAGTCTAGAAATGTTCAAATTTGATCGGGATTTTCTGTTTGATTCAAAAACTAGTGATTTTAACCAAATAAAACGCGGTTCAAATTTGCACATTCTTCATTTTTAGATTCGGCGACGGAACCAACATAAAGAATCCAGCGAATCGTGAAATTTCCAACAGAAGTCTATGAACGTTCAAAATTGGACCGAATTTTTCTGTTAAGACCCTCAAAAGTCGAAAAAGTCTTCTGAAAAAACAAACAAACACACAAATAAACCGGAATTTCCAACTACACAGTATAGTGACAAAACAAATTAAAACAAAAATGTCGGGAAGTTACCCAAGGTAAGCCTCCAACGAAGGGTACACATAAAAGGTAAAAAATAAAATAAAAAATAACCATATAACCGGTACATTCTGGTTGCGAAAAACTGGAGGCCACCTTTTCCTTTAGGACCAAAAAGTAAGGAAAAGGTCATCCACGTGTCGAGGAGGGTGCAGTTTGCATTCCAACATCCTTTGAAGAAGAAGTATCTGGCAAAAGCCATTTCCAAACCACCAACCACGATGGGGAAAAGAAAACCAGAAGAAAAAAAAAAAAACAACAACCATCAGCAACAACAACAACGAAAATGAATGAATGTCAATGGCTCTTCCATTGCGAGGTAGTCCTTCAAAGTACCCTTGACATCAGGTGTGTCATCAACTTGACTTCCCGTATTTTTACTACGAGTAAACAAACTCTGGCTACACCCGAATCGTATACATGTACTAAAAAAAAGACATAAACAATAAATATTATACGAATACCTCGTATACACGATTTTTTTATTCGGTTTTATGAATGGCGAATTCCAATCGTTTCTCAGAAATGAGTATCTGTATACATACAAGGGATTCTTGTTTGTTAAAATGAGTATGTGTCTACACACGTTAAACGAGTAATTCTTGTTTGTTTTTTATTTATATGAAACATGAGTCTAGGACAAAATCCCCACAGTTATATTAAAACATTATAAAAGTAATATTCAAAATATATTTGTTCCGTGTTTCGCCACAACTGGCATTTTATTCAAAAATTTAAAAACCAGAACAAAATTATTTGCAGAATCATAATAATGATGAACATAATAAAAAAAAGAACATCAAACTGTATCTTTCGAAAATGAAACAGTATTGCTATTTTCTTTTTGTATTGTTTTTAATTAATCTAAACTACCCATGGACACTAGGTTAGGTAAGTTTAAAACAATACAATAAAACGTAAAAATAAGTTGGTGGTGGCATTGGTGGTTTGTTTTTATCCCTCGACATATTGCTAATTGCTTTATGTATTGTTTTCAACTAACCTAAACTGGGATATATATACCCAAAGACACTAGGTTAGGTAAGTTAAAAACAATATAAAATTTACTGAAAAAAGAAAACGTAAAAATTATTTTCAGAATGACTTTTGTGACATTTCAATATAACAAACTGAGAGGCTCTTGTCTCATTTTGCACTTTAACTGAGGGGCTTTTGTCTTAGGGCTTTTTTGTCCGGACCCCATACATGACATACGTTATGCTTTATTTTACACTTTGCTAGTATATAAAACCCAAAAGTAAACGTCAACTCTTTGTATAAAGCGAGTCCAGCTTTTTAGTATATGTGAAAATCACTATTTTGGGTGGATACGTTTGGATAAATAAACGTACTATAGTTGTAGTAGCCAACAGTTTCATTCAACAAGAGTTTGAGGAATTTGTAACATTCTTATAACCCAAAGCTGAGTAGGGAAAAAAAACAAATTAAAAAACCAAAGGCTATATCACGCAACCCTTTTTGAAGCCGGGAGCTATTTGGTGTTGAACGACCCACCGACAAACCCAGTCACGTGATAGTTTGTCTTTGGTATTTTTTCATTTTGACCCCGGGTGTAAATATTATCCATGAGAAAAAAAAACAACAACTTAGTACACTCCTTAAGAAAGTTGTTATACCATACCATACATACCCTTTGCTTTAATAATGTGGCCAAAAAAAAAACAACAAACAACAACCACCACGTTTTCATTACATTGTATGTAACAGTTGTATGGTCTGAGGTCAGGGAGGATACAAGGATACACAAGATCACGTTGGTTGCTCCTGTGTAAGGTGACAGGTGGCTTTAGCCTAAAAGTGCAAAATAAGTCCTCACCTTCAATGCCGCGTTAAACAAGAAATCGCACATTACGCGAAACTAGAATAAAAATAGACTACTTGTAGAAAATACTCCAAGGATCACGAACTAGGCTTTTGTGTGCGGCTTTTCAAAGAAGGGGACGACTTAACCAACATTGAATGAGTATACTTTAGTACACTGAGACTGAGTGTATTCACATGTGTAAAGTAAAAGTACAACATGTACAATGCGTGCTTTCAATTTTGTTTTCCTAATTAGGATGAAGGGGTGAGGGAAGCCTCCTCCGGCCTCCGTTGTACAAAACCCTACTCTAGCAGAGTAAAGTTTTGTACAGTGTATTATTATATAAATATTTATATTATTATAATAATATAAATATTATTATTATTTATATAATAATAACAATATTAAATCCGGCCAGTTTTGACGTTCCTCAAACATTTCAAAAGAAATCGACAATCTACCAATCTACATTTAGATTAGCATTGAAACGGGTCTCAAAGATCACGAATGTAATGTTAGCTACATGTACCGCATTTCTATTTTATAAAAGCTGCAAGAAGTAACGTTGATTAAAATGTCACTTTCAAACAAAATCGCGCTAAGCGAGGAATGTAACATTGGTCGAAAACGATCAATCAAATGGTAATGGTTCATTAAAATGGTGAACTGAGTATTGAATGACAATCGGTATCAATGGTAGATTGAATTATTGAACTTTAGTTTTTAAAGTTTGTCATTTTTTATTTTGATAATTTTTCATACAAAATTTGAACAATTCGGAAGGTGAAACCATTCATTCATAAAATACTGAAGAAGTTTCACCTTCCCCCAAACATGTTCAAACCTCGTACGAAAAATTATCAAAATCATAGCTGGGCACAGTTAACGAGAAAGTTAACTTCGTTAATCATCAATCCGTTAACCATAAAGTTGACTTCGTTAATCATTAATTCGTTAATTCGTTAACAATGTATCGGAAGTTAACAAATCCGTTAATCCGTAAACGCAAAAAAAGTTGTTTTTTTCTTTACAAAAAACCCACCTAAAATGGTGAAGTAGGTCTTTTTGGGATCAATAAGACATTGATCATCATATATTATTTGGGATCAATAATTTGGGATAATTTTGGACTTTACATCCCTAAACGTTTATGGCTAAAACAATGTTTTTGATTTGAAAGAGGCTATTTCATACATTGATACTTGTTTTAGGTTAGGTTGACACAATACACAATACTTTCACTAAATAATTTTTAAAAAACGGATGAAAATTAAATCGGACAAATTGAACCTATTTATTATTCCTTATTATCACGATCCTTTGGATCAATTATATATTAATAAATGTTAAAATTAGTTTATAGGCTCGGCTCATAGATCAGCTTTCCAAATAACTTGAATTTATTGGATTAAGGTTGAGATGGGCCAATAGATTGAAAGAATCTCCTAATGCGAAACGGAGTTGATTCCAAAAAGTTAACTGGACATCTTTTAATAGTATTTTTTTTAATTATGTACAGTGGTAAACTTTCCTGATTAAAAAACTAAATCTGGGCTTAATCTGCTTCATCTAACGGAAATAAATACCGATATAAATAGTCGATAGCCACGTATTTAATCTAGCACTGGTTGCATGATCAAATAATTATATGTAAATAATGTTGATAAGGATGTCGGGTAAAAGTGTATATAATAATGATGATAAGGAGCGAGGTGTGGTATTGGAAACAATCTTAGAAAATCCTCGAGACAATATCGAATGAACTTTTTAAGTGTAAGGAGTTTCAATGGTCGACATTTCGCTGTGGAACATTAAATGAACCATCCAAAACAAAGTTCTTAAAATATGGTGTAATTTCTTGAAAATTTTAAATTAGTGTAATTTTACATGAAAGTATTTGTTGTTTATCTGCTTTTATCAAAATGTTTTTTTTTTAATTTTAAAATTTTTTTGTAAAATAACCTTCAATTATAAAAAAATTACCTGTGAGCTTTTGTGATAATAGCTATTTAAAAAATTAGAAAAAGGTATTAGAAAGAAATTTTAAAAATGAATTAGAAAAATAATACAAAGGTCACAGTTATTATTAAAGATTGGAGTTATTATTAAAGACTGGAAAGATTGTGAGGTAGGCGCTGGTTCCAGTGATGACATCAATCCTGGGATAGAGTGTTTTCTGCCCTCCTTGACATCAGGAATTTCCTCTTATCCGGTGAGCGTCTGTTCAAGTTCAAATTTTAATTTAACTCAAGGTGTGAATGTAAAGTCAAGGCAGCTGATGAAAAGTGATACAGAGCCGCATAGTGATGAAATGCTTAAGAAGACCGCGGTGCAGAATATTTTAAAAGTTGTTGAAAAAAAGAATATTACGATTTTAAAGAACCCATCACGAAATGAGGGGCAACACACTCATACTTTTGCAATTAAACCCCCTCCACGTTTGACCTATCGGCTTAGGATTGGCAATTTGTCTGATGATGAAACTGCCGAGAATGTTTCTAATTATTTGGTTGATAATAGTGCTAAAGTGTTGACTTGTGATCGCTGGTGGACAAAACAAAAAACTTTATCCTCTTTTTTCTTTGCTCGTATTGATGGTGGAGATATTGACTAGTGGGTTAACCATGCTCCATGGCCGCAAGGTCTTGATGTTGTTGCCTTTAAGAGTTTTAATCATGTTCTTTTTTGTGATAGTCCATTTCCACCTGATTCTGCTCCTTCAAGTCGAGGTCGTCATCAAGAAATTAACCATTCTGTGTCTGAGTTGACACGGAGGCCTAGACTGTAGGGCACCTTGTTCGAGTGTGATATCGATTGATGTAGTAAATGTGGCTATGAATTTGTCTCCCATTTGCGATGTTTTGTGTTCGCCACAATCACCGTTTTCTCCTCTCGTTTTTTCTATTTATTCTCTTGCTTCTCCCGAGAGTGTCGCTCACAGTGAAACTACTACGACAATTGTTACGGTGAATACTGAAAATTTTATCTCAGCCGGATATCTGAATGCACGGTCATTGATGGGTAAGCTTGATGATGTGATCTCTTTTGTTTCTACTTCACGACTGCAGATGCTTGCTGTTACCGAAACGTGGTTACATTCCGGTATCCCTGGTTTTAATGTTTATAGAAGAGATAGAAAAGCTAGGGAGGGAGGGCGGTGTGTGTCTGTTTGTTCATAGTCAATACTCATCTGCTTTGGCGGGCTTTTCGAATCTCTCTAATGGATTGGATATTTTATCCGTTGATATCTCCTTTGGTGTTACGCAGTTACGGGTGTCTGTGATATATAGAACTGTGAGAGTTTCTCTTATTGATGCAACTGACCTTTTATTGGGTACTCTGCATGAAGATATGTTTAAATTAGTGATTGGAGATTTTAACTCTGATATGAGTCCAGATAATTTATCTAATGAATTGTTGAATTCATTAAGATTAGTTAATGTATGTCCTATAGTTGCTCTGCCAACTAGAGTAAGTGGAAAATCTGCACGTATAATTGACCAGATACTAGTGTCAAAGGGTTTGAGGGCTTTTGTTAGATCTCTTACGGCCCTTCCAAGGCTTGATCATCTTGCCATTGATTTCATCTTGTGTTGTGACGACTTGGATTATCTAAGCTTAAGCGTAATAATTTGCCAGCTTCTAAATGTTATCCTAATTATAGGACGATTGATTGGATGAAATTCCATGTCAGTCTTTCAGTTGTTTCTCTCGATTATCTATTATGTTATGATAATCCAAGTCGTGTGGGTTTTGACTTTCAACAATTGATACAATGTGCACTGCTTTTCTCTGGTATGTCATGGAAGGTGTCGGGGGGGATCCCTAGAATTAAATGGTGGTCGGTTGATACCAAGAGGGCGTGGCAAGTTAAAAAAGAAACTTATTGCACATACAAATCTAATCTTGTAGATTACTCTGATCTTAAGGCTGCAAGTAGAAATTTTAAAAATGTAGTAAGATAGGCTAAGCGATCGAGTATTGCCAAGCTTGCTGCTTGTAAGTCCAATTTGATTTGGTCTCTGCTTAAACAACAAATTGTGAAGAAGACCTATGAGCTAAAAAGTAGTCTTTTTAATGCCTTTCTCCACTATATCGATGACCCGTTTCAGTGTGGTGGCGTTGTACATGCTCCTATTTCCTCACTTACTTCCGATTCTTCATTTCCTGGTATTCCGCCTATTACAGTTGATGATGTTATTCTGGCGTTTAAGAAGGTGAATTCTAAATCTTCATCACCTGATCTTATCACACTTAAGGCATTTATTAATTTGCCCATTGGTTTTCTTGAGACCTTTGCTCACTTTTTGAATCTGATTGTTCAGTCTCATATATATCCGGTTTCATGGAAAGTGTCTAGTATCAGGCCTATCTATAAAAAGGGTAGTACTGAGGATTTTAGAAATTTCCGTCCTGTAGCTAACCTTCCAACAATGTCCAAGATTGCGGATTGTTGTTTGTTTACTACTCTTTCTAAGTTCTTGATTAATCATATGCCCAACACATTTTTTGGTGGAATTCCGGGGAGGACTGTTGATTTTCTTCTGTTGGTTTTGAATAGGAGGATTAATGGTGCTCTGGATTTTGGTAATTTAGTTTTCTTACTTAAAACTGATGTATCTTCTGCATTTGATACCGTTCCTAGGTCCCAGGTTCTTAGAGACCTTATTGATCTGGGTGTTGATGAAAATATTATCTCTCTTCTAAGTAATTATTTTGCTAATAGGTTTAGTGAAATTAGAAGTGACGACTGCAGATATAATCATGCCTCAACCAGAGGGGTCATACAGGGAAATAAACTTGCTATGCTGTTTTATAATGTTTTTATTTGTTCACTGGCTAAACTTCCACTCAAGGGCCAGCTTTTAACATATGTTGATGACAACATTATTGTCTATGAGTATCCCATTTCTAATTATGACTATGTATGTAGATATGCAGAACGATATGAAACTGTTACATGAATGGTATGGTCAGAGAGGGATGAGATTGAATGATGCAAAGACTCAAATGCTTAACATTGATCGGAGAGCGACTATGTCCTCTATGAGAATCCTTGAAGTGTTTTTTGATTCGTCATTTTCTTTTAGTGAACATCTAGAATTCCTGATAAGAAGATTAAGCTCTAAGGTTTTTCTTCTCAAAAAGCTGAAGAGGATATTGACATTTGATGAAACAAAATTGTATTTAATGCATATGTCCAATCGATTATATCGTTTCAAGCTCCAGTTTGGTGCTCTTATCATAAATTTAAAATGGCAAAACTTAGAGTTGCGTATAATAGATGTTTAAGGACATTATTTAATCTTACTCTGTACTGTGGGAGGTGGTTTTATAGATATTTATTGGCCAGAGATGGTGTGACTAGTATATTGTTATGTAATCATGTAAGGCACGTTGGCGATGCTGCGTGGCTTCGTACAGCACGCCAACGTGCCAATTGTTGTAAAGAGAATATACCTAAAATCATGTTAATAAAACTTGGCATTCTGTCTGGGCTCTGAGCCTTGGGCATGTTGTCCTGACATCGTTCTTCCTGCCTTGGCTTTGATCTCCAGTGTTCGTTCTGCCAGGACGGTGGCGTTTCCTTTGCAGGTCGGGCCGACGTGTAGTGGGTAAAGGCGCCGTGCGGAGTTGTGGGGCATGCCGTCGAGTCCGCCCCCGCTGTCCTGCTGCCGT
>JAQIWH010006138.1:0-13336 GCA_034695005.1 Cryptops parisi
AACAGACGATTGCGGTGTTGCAAGACCATTAGACCATTATTTGAGGTTTAATTTATGGGATCGACTATTACATGGGTCAGATACTACTTTTAAGGAGCTGAAATTCATGCTTTAATTTGCATCCAGCAGAAGCTTAATTGATGTATAAATCAATAAAGATGTACCAACCGAAAATCACAAACAAGGCGTTGTTTACGCAAGATGTTAAAAGTTCAAAACCTCAACTTTGGAACTGTACTTGTGATATTATATCATTATACTTTGCATGAATGCTTTATATAAGTATGAAGCACCATACCCTAAGGCCGTAAGAAAGTACAGATGCGATATATAAAAAAACAACACTACTTTTATGGTCAAAAACCGTGGATCGACTTTTATGCAATATCGAATATCACTTGGGTATATATACTGTATTGTAATAAAATTAATACAATTGAAAAACGCTAAATTACCAAAGCAGTGGTATCACTACAGGGGTGCGGACTGCACCAGAGAACACCGTCAAATGAAATGACGCCCAAAAGACTATGTCTATAAATTTTGTGTGCAATTTTTGAGCAATACCATAAGGTTATAACCACAAAAACGTTTTTGTAAGCCCAGCTTAAATATACTGTATCAATATACGTACAAGTTTGTTCTATGATATCAAATTCTATGTAGGCCTACTTCTTTAACAATCTTTTAATGTACATGATTCCATGGTTCCATGTGAATTTAGTTGGAGGTCTTACACAACGATCGCAGGTTTTCTCGGGGATCTCCCGTTTTAGTTTTTGAAACCCCACTTACCCAATTTGGCTTTGGTTATGGGGTGTAGTAATTATGAATAAATTAATAATAAACAAATGATGCTTTGTTGCGTGTTTTCATAATTGGTGATTTGTCAAATTTTCAGGTACTGTATTTTAGTTGCAATAACAATATTGTAGTGTTGGTAATTGACAGGCCTATTTGTGAACCTATATCAATAATGCAAGTAGTAATTAAAGAAAGCATCCAGTAGTAATTAGAGGAAAATCATAATAATGGGTTATCATAATAACTATGGTGCAGGGGAGACACCAACCCTAGTGACTTTGTTGTCGTAAAGCAAACACAAATACAAGTAACACTTTGCGCCAGCAAATACTACAAACTGTAGTTTACAATAAATACTACATCTTTATGGATGGGTACAGGTACACTAACGTCTGACGCATTATGCTTGACAAAGAGAATGGCAATCAATGGATATCTCTAAGTCGAAGTTGAAATGTTGTACTACAACCATATATATCTACAAAGCAAAACTTTGGATATCATCGGCTTATTTGTAAACCTGCTCCATTTAGTGACATTTTAAGAAGCATAAAAGTAAATATAAAAACAATAGGGAAACAATAATTCATCACACATTTACACTGTTAGAAGTCAAATTGAGCTGAGCTGGTTTTCTTAGTCGATGCAATCCGACTATTTTTACCGTTCGAATATGTTAAATGAGCCCAAATGGAGTTAGCAGGTCTACATTCTAAGCCGACGATATTAAACACTTGTCACCTACAATATATAACTCACCCACAATTTCGTCTCTTCATTTCACAATCACTGGCATAAATGACTCCATCGGAAGCACACACGGGTTCGCTACCCGCTTCTTGGCACCGTTTAGGACAATCAGTAGCCAATCCTACAAAGAATAGATAAACAAAAACAAAATTGTCAGTTGTCATCAACCAAAAATTCGATCCTTAATAAACTTTAAAATACACCTGCACACTCCTTGTATACTTTCATTGAAATTCGGTGAATGTACTTGCTCCTAAAATAGAGCTACTAGTCTATACAGTATAAAAAAAATATGGTTTTAAAAAAACGAGGTTTCATTAAACCTGTCGACCTTGATCATGAAGTAAAAAGCGAAAGTAATATTTGTAAAAATGTGAGAAAAATCGATACTCCGTTACAATACGTCAAGAAAAATCATAATCAAAAATAAAAATGGAAGAAAAAAAAACAAACATAGAATCGTCTACATGGCGCCATATAAAATACTGAAAGAATATAAAAAAAAGTTTCAACAAGATGAATACTATTATACGTCCATAGCATTGAAAAGGTAGTTGGCGAAGAAATGTAAAAGAAAGTCGTGGACCTTTCCGCTTTCTTGTAGTTGTTAAATTGAATGGGTGATTGTGCAAAAACTAAAAAAAAAAGGTCCAAACCTATGATTAGGTTGAAATCAAATGGTTCCGAGCTGCAACTATAAAAGAATCCAAGGGGAAGGAGAAAAACAAAATAGCATGCGATCAAAGGAGCAACAAGAAGCTTTGACATCCAAATCAACCCGCACTTTTTTCTATACTGAGGAAATGCATGGGTTTAAATATATCTCCCAACTTTGCTATTACACCATGAATTATTATTGTGGGTTAATAGGGCTTTGAAAATAAAATTTCATGTTACGTGGGAAGGTAAATGATAGAGTTGTCCTCAAAGCCTTTTTGCTTGTCAAAGTCAATGGACTTTTACTTTTTGCTTTGCTACAAAATACATGCACAAAACTAAACACACACAAAAAAACTCCACGAACTTGATGTTGATAATGACAGTACACTAACCACCGCAAAATCAATTTAAAGCAGCTTTCAAATAGCGATTACTGTTTCAAATTCCATTTTTCAAGAAAGTTTAGTAAAAGAAAATACCTACAGTATAGTCATATTTGGTAAATACGCTGAAAAATCTATGCTTTGCACGTTGAACCCTGAAAAATTATGATTCTATTCTGCTCATTCGCGACAAGAATTGTAAAGTCCCTTTACATTCACGTAACCCACCGGCTTCTGACATTCGCGAGTTTCTCTTGAAAATCGGTTCGACCATTTTCTATTCAAGTGTACAAATCCAGACAAATACATACAGGCATGAAAAGAATGGCAGTTTACATAGATAAAATGCTTACTGTTATTTAATCTATCATAGTTAACCTAATCAGTTTAAACTAATTACAGTATAGTATGTTTAGTCTATCTAGGACCTACATTAACGTTCCAGTAAAACCATCCTTTTTTGTAACCCCCCCTTATTGATAGTTTTTGCAGCTTACCTATGGACACGAACCCTATATCAAAAACATAGTAGGACACTAATAAATAGTACAAAGTAATGTGTAAGACATTAGTCTCTTTCATTGAACACCATATATCACTACAAGGGCGTATCTAGAGAGGGGACACGACCCAGGATATGGGTGGGGTGGAGGATCAAAATTATTTTTACATGCATGAAACTATGCAAATAAATTAAGATAACAGAAAGCAAAAATGTATTAAATTTTTGTCATTTTTCTGGGTTCTTGGAGGAGGCTTTTGCCCCCTTTGTCCTCCCCCTGAATACACCACTGTATCACTAAAAGGATATTGTAATGTCATTGCTACTGTTACTAAGACATTAATTGAAGGACCTGGAGTAAAAGGGTGTTGAGTAACATTTTTGCCAAAAATTACCTAGAAACATTTTCGAATAAGTTACGATGCAATTCTACCCTCTTAACGCATAACTTTCAGCAAAACAACAATATGTGCAACAAAGATATTAGTGCAAAAAAAAGTGTGAAGTGGCCCATAGACAGCAATGCAAGTTCAGATCTTTAAAGGCGATTTCCTCGAAATTGTAAAAATGATACGTAACACCCTTTTACACCAGGCCCTTCAATTATAGGGCACAATAATATCCAATATAAAACACCATAGTTAATCTCCTATATTGACATTGTAGGACACTATATCACTAGGTAGGTCATTTTTCTTTTTATTAATAGACCACCTATCCTAGGTTAGGTGTCCTATTGGTATGTATGATGCTGAAGGGCATTATAGTTTAGTGCCATTATGCCCAACATAAGATACTATAATATCTTATAGAGAACATTAGAGAACAGTACGTTTACTATCCATTATTGAACATCAATAGGAGCCAAACTTTTAAACAAAAAAAAATTTTTTTTGATCAATCATCAATGGTTTCGTTGTTTAGCTTTCTTATGAAACTGTTGTCTTTTCTTTTCGTTTAATAACTAGTTTTTTCCCCTTACAAATAGTGTGCCATTAAATAATAACAGTCTGCATTTCAAATCAATTTATCATCTTGAATATGTTATATGAATGATATTTCAATAGATATCTCGTTTGTTGTAGTTTATAACCAAAAAGCCTAAAAATTTATCATTCTTGGTTATAAGTTATGTTTCGATTATTGCATTGCAATACAAGCAACTCAGGAAAAACATTCTGCAATCCGTTGGTAAACATGTGTGTAGCATTCCACTTCAAATTTGTAATTCTTAATAATAAAAGTAGGCCTACTAATGTAACATATACACTATATAAAAAAGTTATCACATATACTTTAAGTTTTAAAAAAAAAAACATCATAAGAGAAAAATTCAAAGAATTTCACGATTCAAGTCAAAATTTCTCTGCTCAACCGGATCTCAGAGGATCTTTTAAACTTGATGATGGCATTAGCTATGGTGAATTATTTCCGCAGCTATCAACAGTCCCAACAACAGGAACATCATTCGGAATTGAGTGTTGAAGAGGATAAGAAAAAACGAAATGTACGTGATGAAGAAGCTCAGAAAGCAGGTGTAATGGTTTGTCGGTTTCTGTGTCCTCAGATGACCGTGACCTTCTCCAGCCCTGCCAACCGATGGATTATGTGCAAATTGTATACGGCCCGTGAAATAGGTGAAAAAGATGGTAAAAGAAAGAAATTGTGGAAATGTACCACTTGGTTTGATGAAACTGTAACACCAAGTGAACCTTGTAACATAAAAACCTAATCAAAGCTGTGCCTCAGTTTTTGTATTCGAGTTTTTGGAGGTGCGCATTGGTCGGATTCAAAATGGAAACCCTTTTGAAAATAAAATTGAGCATACATCAATCTGGTAAAATTGGGTGATTAATTAATTAATTGAAGGGCCTGGTGTAAACGGGCATTTTTGTAATTTCGAGGAAATCGCGTTTAAAGGTCTGAACTTGCCTTGCTGTCTACGGGTTACTTCACACTTCTTCCACTTTAAACATATTGTTGTTTTGCTCAAAATTACGCGTAAGGTTAGTTTCATTATTGGTGTAAAACCACATTTGCTGAATTATTTCAACTTCGCACTTAGAATTTTAGTTGGTTTCTTTTTTTACTATACTTTCGTGAGATTAAGCAATAAAAGTTTCTCCTTCCATTTCCCATGGACAAAGTGTACATAACCAATAGTTTATTTCGGGTTACTTTTGTATGTTTTGCAAATTCTTGGATTGTTTACTGTAGATGACAAAAGTATACAAATGCTGCATTTCCACTTTTTCCTCCCCAAAAGGAAAAGCCATTCAAGATTTTTCAATGAAAAGAAACCAAACAATTCTACGCCAATGTTATACATATAAAATTCCACACTGGTCAAACAAAACGTTTCACAATTTATTCCTCTAAACGTTCTCAACACTTTAAGAAGAAAGTGCAGTGTTGTTCGGCACTTGAACCTTTTATGTTACAAATAGTGTACAAAATATAGAGGTTATACATTTTTCACCTTAAATTTCGAGAAGTACTGTAGAACGAAATGATATTTGTCTGCCTGTTTGTTTGTTTCTTTGTGCAATGATAACTTGCAAACGCTTCAATGGATTCACTTCAAACTTGTACACGTTAACGTTATCCAATAGAAATTCCTCCACAACTGATTAAATTTTGGTGACAATCACACTTTATTTACTATACTTATACTATTTTTCTTTTTGTTGCTTATTTATTTTCATAAATTTTTCGTTTCACTTTGAATGCAAACGGACTGAGGTCTACTGTTCACCAAACTGCTGTAGGCCTACAGTATTATAATATAACTTATAGTAAATAGCTTGCAAACTATACCTCCATGGAAGTGCACTTTATGTACAGATATCTCTCGAATAACGCGATTAATTGGTTCCGAGAAAAAATCACGTAAAGTGAGTTGATTTTAACTGGGTAAGATAGGGATTGGTTCCAAATTAATATACGAGGTGCAACCCAAAAGTTCGGGGAATTTGAACAACATGCGCGAAACCAGATGTAGTATTCACCTGCGTCACCAGATATGACTAGCAGTGTTCTTTGAGAATAAGTGTCCCAACCGGCGTCACGCTGAGCGCACACATTATTAAGTTATGTGTGTTTTTGTGAGGTTATATTTTAGTTAGCCAGCGAATTTCTATGGAACAACAACAATTGAAGGGTTGTCCGGAATAACGTTGCATGTAACAATTCATAGTTTTGAGTAAATGGCAAAACAAGTATTCAGCAACACATTGAGTGTCGCATATTAGGTGTCCAATTTCGAAGTGATATATGTATGTTTTAGGTAGGTATGAGTTTGTCTATTGACAGCACTAGCTAGGCCCAATTCACTCAGTTGAAATGATACAATTGGTATATGGGGGATAAAGGATGAAGATGAATACTATTTAAAACACCACATTGAATAAACATCTCAGTTACTTTTTATTTACTTTTATAAAACAGAAATGTATGGCCCTCAGCATGTAGTATGAACCTGTCGGTCTCCAACACGAATTTGACATATGCTTACATTAAAACAACTTTATTGGCAATGCTCATAATTGGTAGGTCAAATAACAAACTCTCAAACGATCTCTCACATTCTCAAACTTTGTTTGAAAATCTAGCATAGTATTTTGCTAGGTTGATAGCTGTGGGTATCCGGTTGTTGTATTTTGAGTACCACCGAACTATGTTTCTGGAATACCGTCGAAAACTGTTTTTTTAAAACTAAAAATAAGTGAATTAACAGCAGCGCGTTAGGGCTCCGCTAGTAAATATTTATGAGACTATGAACTAGTCCACCTTCTAGCAAGGAATTTCGAAAAGTGTAACTATAAAATTTTAACCAAATTCATGGATTTCAGACAAAAAATGCAGTGAATGCTAAATTTCACATCTACCAGTCACTTCTTTTTGTCAGAACACTAAAAGTGACCTCATGATTTAAGTAATGTCTAAGAGGGTCTAAAAGTGTATCAACATGCAATAGGATAACCATGTGAAAAAAATGAGGATGTGCAACATGTTCTATTAATCTATTCTAACAAAGAGTTTCGAAAAGTATAACTAAAATGTTTCAACCTAATTCTTGCATTTTAGACCAAACTGCAGCCTCAATTTCACATTTAGTGTTTGCTTCTTGTGTCAGAACCCTAAATCGCAACTCATGCTTTAAACAATTTGGTTATTTCACGTCCCATCAACGTGTCTCTTCAAAAACTCCAAGACTGCTAGACTTGTTTAAAGCTTATTCAACGTTCATCACCAACCCAGCACTCTGCAGGTGGCTCTTTTATATTCTACGATAGCATGATTTATGACCCCAGATTAACGTTGGTAGTTATCTCACCATCTCCATCAACAACTCTTCCTACCCAGCAAACCAAAATCGCCACTGTCACCTGTCGGAAATGGAAATTACTTCCTGGGTCAAGTGGGGCAACCTCTCGTCAAAAGTGGCCCAAGAGATGGTAATGGATGCTCGAAAGGTAACGTGTACAGTTAAACTGTTTGTCACTGAACAGGTGAGTCAACGGAAGTAGTTATTAACTCTCTTTAAAGCCGAATCGAACAAATTATTTCCGTGACCAAACCACTATCTGATCGATATGCTGACCGAACAACATTGGAACCTGAAATATTGCAAAACATATTTGGCCTTTTAGCTGTACAACAACTAAACTTATAATACTGTATATCTCATAAAAACAACAACTGTTAAGTTAAGTTTTACTACAATCCGTATTCTAGTGTCCTATCAAATTTGAAATTAGCCAAGCTATTATACAACAATATCCTACTTATTAATTGATTATTATATAAATTAACTCAGTTCGCAAATGAGTGTAACTTGATAAAAAATCCTCATATATTTCCATTGTAGGCTTGGTGGTCAGAGCACACTTCTGGCTGTAGTGGCCCGGGTTCGCCTCCCACTCATGCCATGTGAATTCAGTTTGGGGTCTGACACCACGGGGCAGGTTTTCTTGGGGTTCTCCCATTTCTTCCTGCATTATAAATTTTGATCCATCTTTATCATCCTCACCTCATCATTTCTGATTTCAATAAAGTCCGAGGGCCGAATGACATAGCTTTAAGGTCAGTCGGTACCCTCGTTAAGCCATGAAATATTATACTTTAGTATAATAAATATTTCATGGTTAAACTCAAAGTTCCCTAGTACCATCCCATTATATAATTGTTTGGATCATGTTTCATATGTTTCATACATTATTAATAATATACGTGAGTATTTTACGGTAACGTATAAAGCTTCGAATTTCTTACATTCATCCATCCCTGACGGTAGCTGTATACTACATCAAAAGTTTCTTTCTAAAATATAGTTGGATCACAGCACTTGTGCAGGCCTAGGCCTACCTTCAAACAGTAAACACATTCAACAAATGCTTTACTGTAAGAATGTAAACATGTATAGTAAGTATGTAATTGGATTAAAAAAATTGAAACAACTTGTACCATATATAAGAGTATTGATAGTGTGTAACTATATTTTATTTACTATTCATAAAATATGTCATTTTTCTTTTCATCAATCGATTTATGTTATTATTATTATTGATTGATTATTATTGTTATTATTGATTTATATTATTATCGATTTATGACACCTGTTCTATTTACATTTGACTGCACTGGTTGACTGCAGCAGATGTCCCTAATGTAAATCATCAAGAACTAAATTAACAAGAGATGTGTTGTTTATCTGTATATAAACAAATGCATACATGATACATGTTTATGTACATCTATGCATACATACACAGTAATGCACAAACCAGTCTTATTTATCCAAAATATTGAATTATTTACTATATTCACTCCACACCATACACGTGCTTGGATAACAAAACTTTACTTATTCAGTCATAATATTCTTCACACTCTCCTAAGACAAAAGTTACATAAATAATCGAGAATCCAGTATGTTTTCACATGAAATATATATGGAAATAAAACAAAAAACATGATTCTCAAACACAACCCTATCTTACACTAACACGCGCATTAACATGTTAATTGTGGATGCACAACATGTGGCTTCATATTCGTGCACTGTTCGAACAACAACTTCACCTTTTGACACCACCCACAATCATGACAAGTTGAAACACGCTTTAGAACTTTCCCAAACCAAAATTTTATAAAAACAAAACAAAAAATCAACATGTTATTAGTTTTTACAAAGTATTTCTACCAAATAAAAAAAAAATCATCTCAACAATGATCTTTGAACCCGGAACCAATCTTTTTTTTTTCAAAATGTTAGTAACACATTGATGAGGCAATAGGTCACAGCAAATAGTTATTTGCGGATCCATGATTAAAATGCACAAGACAAAAAAAAGTGTAGAGGTGAAGGTGAAATGCCATTTAACCTTTCAAAGTTCATTTTATAAGATGATGTTCATTATATGTAAAAAAAAAAAAAACACAAAACAAATTGTTTTCTTGGAACTACTTAAAGTGGTTCCTTTTTGTTTTTTTAAACTCTAGATTCTAAATTTTGACATGTTTAGATTTTTATTACTCAATGTTCCGAAGAAAAGTTAAGCATTATTTTTTGTTGTGCATTTATTTCTGCCCAATAAAATTTAACGATCATCTTTTTTTGTGAGATGATAGAAATTTTGTTACATTCCAATTACAGTAAAAACTGATAATTTCAAATAAAATTTATTTTTGTACATTTTAAAACCAAATTCATTGCATTTATAGTGTATGAATTGCAAATCAATATAAGGCTACCAATCACTTCTGCTCGGATACCACTATCTGAAGAAGACGACGGTGCCCGGTAAAAATGGCACAGGAAAATAAAGCACGGTAAAAAAGGCACAAAAGGAAAAAAATGACACGACTGAAATAAAATATCAATTTCAATATTTTGAATTAGTTTTTTATTAGAATTATTAAGTACGGGTTCTGTTATATCAAGTGTTAACATTCTAACACTTATTCAAATTTAATTATTATCTAACAATATAATTTGCTTGGTCTGCTTGTTTGTTTCTTTGTATGTCTGCATGTTTGTATGTTTATATGTCTGTCACACCGAAATCAGAAATTTTTTTGCAGCTGCAGGTGCTGCTCAATTATTACTCTCAATATAATACACTAGAATGACGTCATGTTGCCAGGCGACATGATATAAAATATTTCCGTCATTGTTGACGGGCATATAACTGATAATCATTTAATAATATTAATTAATATATTGATTATGAGTTCGGGGAGGGGGGTAAGTTGGATGAATAAACATAAATGTATTAAATGTTTGATTAAATGAATTAATGATCTAGTCTAAAGAATCTTATTTTATTTCGATATTTAGTTAGAATATTTAATCAATACGTAGTTAATTCATTAATTAACTAATTGAATTATTATTTTTATTGAAAAAAGTCTTTAAATCTATATTATGTATAAAACGCTTAGGTATCGTGTACAATAGGGTCATGTGTATGGTCTATGCTGGCTGATTGGCCGAAACACGATGGCTGACTTGGCAGAATTTGAACGAGATTTAAACGGAAATCATGAAAATCAAACGGGATTCCCATTTCCTAACCTAACCTGCAAACCAAGCGATTCAAAGTACAAACAAACAAACAAGCACCATAAGCGGAATGGTTATCTAATCCAAAAGTATCCAGTATGGAATAAATTAATATAGAATAAATTCTATTTCATTATCCAGTAACATCCAATTTCAAGTAGAGTTCTTCTCAATAAATGCTTATGAATTCACTGTCTATGTCCAGCTACGGTAGTCTATATGGATAACAACCATTTTTCGCCCGTCCACTGGTGATGACTTGATAAAACAATCCACAATTTCGTGAAACTCGGAAATAAAACCAACTCTCTCATAAAACAAAAACAAAACAAACAAAAAGAAATCAACCACTTTTACAACACATTCCCATATCTTGGCTCCATCATCCATGACTACTTCACTAATCGTTAATGGAAAGCCAAATGGAAATGAACAATCTCGAAAAGAGTGCGATGACATTTCTCACACACAACTATGGAAAAAATGCAGTCAAGAGAAAGAAAGATAAGTAAAAGAGAAAAGAAAGAGAAAAACAAAAAAACCAAACATAGATACCAGTAGAGGACTTTTGGAAAACAAAAATCTCCCATCATCCATCACAACCACCAAATAGACAGATGTCAACACCAAAACATTACCCGGTCATGCTTGATCAACAACCTGGACAAACTCTACACCTTGAAAAAATACACCTAGCTCAAATAACCTTTTTGGCCACCATTAGTAAACATCTGCCATGAGAAAAATGAGAGAGAAAAAACACTTAAACTACTTAAGCATTACTTTCAATAAAATCCAATGTTGTAAATTGGCAAAAAAAAAAAACCAACAAGAATAATAACCTAAATATATTAAACAACCAAATGATTATGAAAAGCATATTGCGTGTACAAGCGCAAGGTTGAGATGATTTTCATTACTTGGGATTAGTTCAAGCAGAGTGAATCACCCTTTATATGTATATAAATTTATGTACTGTACTTTACACGAGACATAAGCGTACAATACTGGTGCATCACAAAACTACACTGATAAAAATATTGTAAAAAATTAGCAAACCTACACGGCACCTGTTAGTTAACATACAACAATGGCATCACTCTGTTAATTAAATTCCAATGTTTTATAAGGACATCACCTTCGAACATTGAACTTGAACCGAATCACTTTTGCAACACGTTATTGGCATTAAAAATGTCATGAATAAATAATAAACACGCTCAGAGGATTACGATACATATTTCAGTTAACTGTCAACGAAACATATCAAGATCCAAAAAAGTGTATTCGAAAATATGTTGAGCATTGAAACATGACTATTTGCATAAAATGAGCATTTGTGCAATATTAATCTGTTGCACGAGTTTGAACTGTAATGTAAGAACATACTCGATGAACATATCCTGTACAATATTAATTAACAAATCAGTTGTTATTATGACTTCGAACTGTTAAGTGTGTAATATTTAAATTCTGGGCAATATAACAAATTAGCTGTTATATGAGGTTGTATGATGTTGATGATGTTGTGATGTCAATGTAGCTAAGTCAAAATCTTCTACAAATCATATAGTTTTCCAGTAAAGAAGTTCAACAATTTTTCAAAGTATTGTTGGTTAGAAATTATGAAATATATAAATCCACTTTGTGTATCACTATATAATTGAAGGGCATGGTGTAAAAGGATGTTAAGTAACATTTTCACAATTTCGAAAAAAACGAGAAAGTGCTGAACCCGCCTATGGGCTACTTCAGACCTCTTGCACTAATATCTTTGCGTATACAGTATTATTGTTTTGCTCAAATTTATGCGTCAGGAAGGTAAAGCTGCACCTAACACATTCGAAAATGTTTCCAAGTCGTTTTTTTTGACAAAAATGTTACTTTTACACCAGGCCCTTCAAATTGAATTGAATTTTATTGGTGGTCATTCCCATCACATTAGCTAACTTAAGTGTCCATGAAATATATTTACAAAAGTGAAAGTAACATAAACCATACAACAGTAATAACCTATTGCATAAAAGTAATGTAGGTATAACTAACAATGTTTAAAAGTATAAAATAATTTTATGATGATGCATACTGGTACTTTGATTAGTATACCTAATGCTGTCATTACAATGAATGTAAAATCAACTTATGGAAGAGCAAAAACAAAAACCACAGAGGTTAACAACAATTAAATTAGTATGGTTTATTCAAAGATCAACTTTGCACTAAAAAAAAGAAAGAATATAACCTTGAACTTGAATGTGATAGCCGAATTGACTTTATTGGTTACATGACAAAGTAATTCAGTATTTGACCAAGAAATTTTGATATTCGCATACTAGTGTTTCACTTATGTGTCAATACAACTTTGTATACTTTTGGCTGTATATTAACCTGTAACTTGCAAGCACACTTTTATGTATAAACTAGAATACGTGCTGTAGCATGGGGGATGTCATGTTGTTATTTTATCATTACTATTATGCCAGAAGGAAAGAGAGAACAATCTGGGTCCTTTATTAATACTAATGCATAACATACATGACCTAGAATTTTTTAACTATAAACAACTACATAGTGTTTATTACCATTAAAATCTTTAAAAAACAAATTTAAAGTGTTACAAAACCAGTCTGGTTTAAAGGTACAGTACATTTTAAATATTGTTTATAGATA
>JAQIWH010006139.1:0-13336 GCA_034695005.1 Cryptops parisi
TATAACTTACATACAGTATGTGCACACAGAAATATGGCAGACCAAACGGGATCAGTCTACACAACCTGCATTTCGTTTTACAGTAAACTAACCAGTGTCTGTCAATAACTATGAGAACACATGAGTCAATATCTACAATGCAGTGAATATTTTATATACTGTATAGGATTTTTTTTTCAAGTACGTATCTTGCTTAATATTGCAGATACCTCGATTATAGCCAATTGGATATGATCAGAATACCCGGGGCAATCCAGTGGTGCTATTTTCATTGACCTTGAATCCATTTTCAAGATTATCGCATTGTTGAAACGAAAATCATTAGTGCCGTAGCTACCAAGTCGTATTTAGAAGGTCGTGACCTCGTAACCAAGGGTTTCCAACTATCCAATCGAAATAAAGATTGAAACAACGATAGTGATTATATGGCAAAAGGCTGCTACAAGAACTTCTCTGCAGGTCAATCAAATTATGCAGAAAAAAGATTTTTAGTTGTCACACAAAATGTTTAAATCGTATTTAAATTAAATTTTCTATGAAAAACAGCTAAAATCACTCTGCTGCACAAACAACATGAGTGATCTGCAGTGAAGCTGCCATAGCAGCATGGTGCATTTTAATCACTATTATTGGTCGAGTTTTTATTTCGGTAATTAATAATTGTTGAATCCTCAAACGCTATAAATTCATTTCACGCGTTCCCATATATTTCCAATAACATAATCTAACACAACAAACTCCGACAACCACGTACACGTACACCCCAAAAAATATAATAATCTATTTCAAGAGGTCTCTTGAAACAAAACCCGATGATTCTTTAATATAACCACCACCCACTCTCCTGCCATCGATTCCTCTTCTCTAAAAATTGCAAATGAGTCGTGGTTGGTGAACCGTTCCAAGAACAGTAGCCGCGTGGTCTTCAATTACTTTTCAGAGCAGCGTCTAGGGGTACTAAGAGAAAAGGAGGAGGGTAAAAGAAGAAGAGGCGGAAGATAGGAGGGTACAATGTTAACCCTAAAACTGGGATGGGTTGTCTCTCTCAAGAGGTGGTAGTAGTAGTAGTGGTGGTATAAAATGAAAGGCTAAAGCTACCCCCCCCCTTCCTCTATCCCCCTTCTATTTCGACGACGACAAGCTGGCGGCTAGCGATAACATTGTCCTGGCGATGCGTTTCGAGCGCGCGAGATGCGTGGGCGGAGAAACGAGTGGCAGCTGGTTGGTAATGAGGCCAAAAGCGAAATAGAGTCGGTTATTGAGAAGCCATTACGGACGTGGAAAAGGGACGAATGAAAATCAGCCGAGGAGAAGTAATGAAGGAGGAATGAATGAGCAACGACGACGACCAAGACGACGTCCAAGAAGAAGAAGAAGAGAAAAGGCAGACGGGAGAGGACAAACTGAAGAGAATAGAAGAAGAAGAAGCGATTCGAAAAGAGAAGATGAAAGAAAAATAAGAAGAGGAAGAAGACGAAGACGGGAGTCAGTGGCACAAAAGCCTCGGATAACATGATAGTCGATGTGGTTGGAGACGGCGCTTACAACCGCTCGCTACAACTCAATAAACGTTTATGAATCGGACCGAAGGATCAACACGGACGGAATGGACAATGGAATCACGAAAATGATGGAAAGAGGAATGAAAGAGAAATATATAAATACTTATATAAAAGAGAAAAGAACAAGATTCATCTCCTCATCCCCCTCCTCTTTCTCTCAGCTTCTCGTCTTCGTTCCATAATAATAATAATAATGATAATACATAATACCAAGAGATTTTTTTCTTCATCTTTTCTTTATGACGCTCGTGTCCTCGGAGTTGTTTACGCCGGACGCCTTTTTATCGAATCTCAACCATCGCAGTTTTGCTGGGAGAAAAACTCTTTTTGACGAACCAGCTCGAAATGCGATAATGTATATGATGACGTAAAAACATTATATTTACAATAAAGAATAAAAAACGGGGGAACCAACAACGACGGATAAGAGTAAAATACCACAAAAAATATAAAGAACAGATATTCTAAAATATATAAATGCCATTTAAAAAATTAGCTAAAACAATGATCATTTTTTCTTATACATGAACTTGTAGTAATAACTCACAAGTTATGAAAGTTACTAACACTAAAAAATTTCTTTCAGACATTGTCACAAGAATATGTTGTCAAGAACACTGTACGCTCCCAAAGTCTGATATATAAAGTATATGTCACATACTGTAGACGTTACCGGCAATTTATAGAATCCAGTGTTATTCCTCTTTTGACAAAGTATGGAACAAATCCTTGTATACTAGTGTTTAGGTTAGTTAAAGTTAGTTTAGGTTAGTTAACGTTTCCTCTAAAAAAAAAACCAACCATTTACGACTAAATTTAGCCTTAGCGTTAAACCTAGCTTAAATTCTTGCTTAACGTAAATATTTCAATGCCAATTTCATACGTTGCCTACAAAAGGCTTGACACCCTTTCACACCAGGCCCTTTAATTAAATAAACTAAAAACACTGAGAGTAAAAATAAACAACAAAATACAAACTTTTACAATCCAAATTAATAAAACAACCCACTAACTTGATAATTTCTTTAATTGAAATCTACTCAACACTCTCTAGTCAATAATATTATTTAAAAAAAAAAAACAACTCATTTCACTTATCTTTTAACTGAATTACCTATAATAAAAAAACACCGTAATCCCATATCTTTAACCAAATAAAATCATGTACTAAAAAAAAAGAAGAGAAAATTACGACGTTAAAGGGGTCAAACGAAATCTCAATATTCCAAATGATGGAAACAATTACACCGAGGTACTTTTCCACACAAAAAAAATTGCCATTAAATCTTTCCTTAGAGAGAAGGGGAAATGAACGACGACGACGACGACGGAAGAAGAAAGAAGTAGTGAAACAACGAAAGAAGAATAAAGAAAAAAGGTAGAGAAGAAGAAGAAAAAAAACTGTAGGTACCATTATTTTTCCATAAGGTCGGTGGCAATTGGGAAAGCTTCCCCTTCGGAGCTGGAAACAGGGAAATCAGTATTCAGTTAGTGTAGTCTACTTTTCCAACAGAAAAGCTTTGGCCTGGTGATTTCTCGTCGCTGCAACGCCGCGTGCCGTCGCCTGCGATTGTTTTCGTGGCGACCGAGTGAATAGAAAGCGAACCGAAACCAACATGGAGCGAAAAACGAATAATAGAAAGAGAAAAAAAAAGGAAGAAAAAATGAAAGAAAAGATACGTGAAAGAAAAAGAAAAAATTGCACCAGAGCCTTTATTGCTAGACGATTCGGTTTGTGTGGGTGGCACATAATCGAATCTCTTGGTGACCATTGACGAAGTGATTTCAACGGATAATCAAGCTGAGAAAATGATGATGCTGATATCAACATCATGGTTAGAACGATATTCTTAACACCTTTACACGGTTATAGACATTATATTTTACGGCTATTTATAGTATGGAAACATCTTTCTACTCTTAGTGTATGATTATATAAGCTTATTATACTAGAACTAAACCTCCGTGGTTGGTATTGTAAACACGAGATGTCTACAGGCGAAACAAGATATCAGTGAAAACGTTGTGGAACAACCTTTTAAAGGTATATTTGAAACAAACACGGGAACAAATAGTTTGATGCATGTAGCATTATTCTTCTCAAATTTTATGAATTACTTTCAACAGTGTATGAAAAAAAAACGTCCGTGGTAAACGTGTTAAGTGGATATTCGGATGGGTTCACTACTAAGTGGTAGCTAACATCATGACTGTTTCAATACTGCACCCCATCTTATCTATCTGGGCAATCAGTCCAATGCTTTTTTTCCCCTTTCAGTGAGTGGACGTAGTAGAAACGCACCAAACACTCTACCAGAAAAAAACTCGGCCTTTCACATGCAAATCCTGTGATGATTATGCGACATCGAGCCTTCAAAATTTAATAGACTAAAAAATGTCGCGGACTATGTACGTGTGTCAAATTTCACCTTTCTGTGATATCGGGAAGTGAGTCAAAATTTACCACAAAAAAGTTTGATCCGTGCAAACAAAGCTAACAACGAACAGGTCAAGGCTGACAAATAAAACGTTGTAAAAAATGGTCAACTTTAAGCTGAACAGTTGGTTGATATGAAAACATTAAGAAGCAAGCACATCCACAAAAAAACACTGCACGAAAATTCCAAAAATTGCTGAAAAAATTATTTTAAACAAAAACAAACTGTGACGAAACAGATCTGCGTATAAGTTTACGATATATCAAAAAAATTACAAATGATCAACTCACAACATCTTCAGATTTCAACCTTTCACAAGAGTATTTACGAAGTTTTGTTGTTTTACTCTACAAACATATATTATCGATATAAGTTGATGAGATAAAAGGAGAAAAAGAATTGGGACGTAAGATCTGACCTTTTGTATTATGTTTGATTTTGTTTTCCTTGATGGTATGTTTTGTGATTGGTGGGTTGTTTTTGTATTTTAACATTTCCATTCACTAGTCTGATGTCATGTTGTTTGGACTACTTGTGTTTCTTTATTTGTACATAGTGCTATTAGTCATATTGACTGCTATGAAACTAAATAAATAAACTGTTTCGAATTTAACTGTTGACGTAAGACAAATCGGCCACAGACAACTGTGTATTGATTCAAAAAAATGCTGTCGGACAATTATAATAAATACTTTAATTTTCCGGGAATATTTTATAAACTCCCCACACAATGAACAAAAAATTATGCATTAACGTATGTATTAACGACAACTAAAAGAACAGTTCAGATTACAAACTCGCAAATCGGAATCAAAACGACATCGAGACGGACCAAGGGAAAAAAATACGTATATAATAACATTCATATACAAATACACACACAAAAACGAATCTGAGTCTTAAAAAAAAAAGATCCATGCGGGCAGCAAATATTGGAAATAGGTTGGAAACTGCTGACGTCGCACCTGTTCAACTTGTCCAATCGTTACCCCCACTGCTTCCTTTTTCAAGGAAATTGTATGGAATCTGTGTGTGTGAAGGAGTAAAAGAAGAAGAAGAAATCGGAAAGTAGGAGGAGGAAGAAGAAAGCTGGAGAGGAGAGAGAGAGAAAGAAAGAAGAGCTATAAGACGAAGAGAGCTAGAAAGATGAGGAGTTTTTCGAGGATAGTTGGGTCTGAAGAAGAGGACCCTCATCTCCTTAGATTGCAAAGAGGAGACGACGACGACGACGACGAGAGGGATGAGAAGAGCAGTGTAGTAGTAGTGGGAGGTGGAGGAGGAGGAGAACTGAAAGGAATCTCATCATCGCACGTGGCCGATATATATCTCGTGGATATTGCGTCCTTGCATTCGAGCACAGTCACGCCGCAAATGCACTTTCGCTCATCGTCATCGTTCGTCGCTTTCTATGGGCAAGAAGCAAAATTCCACTCGTCGCTATGTAGCTCCAAATGCGAGCGCTCTCTCTCTCAGACACACACACACACATCCTAACTACATTCGAAGACGAAGAGACCAGACTAAACACTCGATGATCCGCAACACATCACCTACTCAAGACTTCACTCCAAAAAAAAAAGAAAAGTACCATCGAACGAAACAGAAATTGGATACCAAAAGAGATCTAATCTTCCAGAATTCAAGAAAAAAAAAGTGAAAAAATAAACAAGAAAAAAAAAACCGACAAAGATCACTACTAAATTAGAAAACACTGAAAACAAAATCTTATGCGAACAACCAACTGAAACAAAACAAAAACTACGATTAACTCTTATCAAATTATCTCACGTTTTGTAACATTCAAATTAATATACTGTATATAAAAATAATGATAGGGATCTCATATTTGCCTTATCGAATTTCATATTTTAGAGCAAATGATAGAGCAAACTCTATCATTCATAACCATCCTCGTTATCAATACTATTTGCGGACACCTTGTATACAGTTTCTATATATATATATATATGAAAGGCTAACTTGATAACCACACTTTTTATCCAAAAAATGACATTTTCACACAAAAGTATCCCTCAGTAGTATTTCTAGCCTGTTCCACTTTCCTGAATTTTCCAGAAAATGACAGCATAATATCGAGAATCACTTTGTTGCTCAGTATGGTACTTGGTATGGAGTTTCTTCCCCACCAGAAAAACGGCTACCCTGAACAATTTAGAAAAATGTGGCTTATTATTATATTGCCCGAAGCCCTTCATATGTATGTATATTCCAGTTTAATCACTCCTCCTCTCGGCTAACAGATTAAAAGCAACTCCCCAAAATCGATACTCACTTTTGATTCGCCATCCGTATATTACCTATCAAACTCACTAGCCCCGAGTCGCCAAGTGATCACTGATGCAAACATTAAATTAACACGTTCATCTCCCAAATTTCCATCAATTTTCCCATCGTTTGGCAAAAAAATAAGTTCATCATCATCGACTAATAAATCGATCTCTCACACACAAAAAAAAATAACTATAAACAAAAATTATGTAAACAACTACACCAAAAATGCTTTTTAAGAATACGCTTTATACATAGTTTCGCTCTATGCGAATTTAGATTAATGTGATCTATCAGTAACGTGATAGTCAATTTATGCGAGTTTCGGTTTATGCAAGTTTTCATTTATGCATATTATAAATGCATGCTAAATTCGATTTATGCAAATTTAGATTGTGATCTTCGAATAACGTGATTTTAGATTTATATGCGAGTTTTGAGAATTCCATTTTCCGAGTTGTGCAATTTTCGATTCGATTTATGCGATTTTTGTTACATTGGACTTATCGATATATGCGGTTCTTGTTTTACGCTAGTTTTGATACATTGGACTAGACAGCAAGTTTTGAGAAATTGCATTTTCGATTTCAGCAATTTTCTATTTGATTGGTGCGATTTTTGATCGATTGGACTATACAGTATAAGTCTTATTATCATAAACGTCTGTAGATGCCAGTATACGTTCAATTCCCAGCTCATTCACAAGTAAAGCCAATATAAAGGGTATAAAAATGACTCTCATAATATTATAGACTTTTTCTCTCATCGCATTCATAATCAACTATACATATAACTACCATACAGTAAAAATATATGTATAGTGAAACTTTCATTTAGCGAAATCACATATATAACAACTCAAGAGTATCAATCATAGAATACTCTCCCTGTTCTTATACAACTTATTTCCACCATTACTACTAAATCTTTTTCTCATTCTTTATTGGTGAATTGCTGCTCCAGGTTTTTTTTTTCTATAGTATCCCCCCACCCCCTACCTAGCTCCCTAAAAACCCTTTGGGCCAAGTGGCGCCTACTCTTACTACACTGAATTACCCCAGTGTCCCCTTCGGCTCAACGTTGTCAACTCTCGACGGAATTTTCAACGTCGTCGTCGTCCTACGTCGGATCTTATTACGAGAAGTAAGAAATGGAAAGAGAAATTTTTTTTGGAGTGAGGGAGGAATTCCTAGTTGTATATATATATTCTATCCCCCACCCCCACAATCGATCAGTTCCCGTTGGGGAATAACACCAAATATTTCCGCGTCGTCGCTGTTTCAAATAACTGCTCCGTCCGCCTGGCGCCATCCCACCCCCCAACCCCTCTATTTTTTTATAAACATATATTTTTTATTCTTTACATATTTCTGATTTGTTTCACTATATATATACAGGGTGACCGAAAATTATCTTCACAACTTCATACAGGGTGTCTAAAACTTTGATCTACCTTACATAATATTATACAATATAGGCAAATGTAAAGATAATTTTCGAATTTATTTATAAATTTATTATTTCAAAACCAATTCTTTTCAGACACCATTTGGTGACATTTTTTAAACAGCATCGTTCTGAATATACTACTAAGTACTAATACCCACTTTTTTTAATAACTTGCAAAAAAAAAATTATTTTTAAAAAAAAAAAATCAAACTCAAGCTTACAGAACCCATTCGAATGGAGGACATAAAAGGGGAGGGGGAGTGACATAACATATTTTGTTGAAAAAGAGCTTTGATTCAGTAGCCAAGCCCACTCGTGCTGAGTGAGAAACGTAAACAGTGCATCGCAGCATGACACTGCACATCCATAATAAACACTCCAGAGTGATGGCGTTGACATAGTACTTTGGATGTTGACACGCTTTGTCAAACTGAAATTGAAGCTGCTCTTGGGCGTGGCAATAAAAAATACCCCCTCTAGGACGACTCGACGAGATTTAATGTCCCCCAATCTCAACTTTTATATATAAGTATGTATGCGACAAACATGAAGAAAAAAACTGGCTACTAACTTTATCATGATAACTTTCACACATTATACTGTATAAAAACAGTATACAACAGGCTAAAGTCCTCGTTTGTCGTAACGAAATTGGAAGGTCACCATTTTGACATGATTTTATCGTTGCTGACAATTTTTCATCAGAGGAATAAAAGAGGCCCTCGATTTCATGCAATAAATACCTGAATCGAAAATCGTATATACTATACTGTATGTACCGTATATCAAAATTCTCGTTAAGTTGCAAGCTACAAAAGCTTTTCTGCAGGTATGAAAAATTGACTTGACAAACTATGAAAAAATGACTTGTTAGACAACTTAAAATTCGTATTTATAACCACGCAAACAACTAAAAATCACTCTGCTGCATAGCACGAGTGATTTGCAGTGAAGCTGCAATAGCAACACGATGCGTATTAATCACTATTGTTTTTTTATTTCAGTTGGATTGTTGAAATTAAACAAAACGACACTGAATTCTGACTAAATGGACAACTGTCTACAACTTCCTAAGTATGACTTGGTGGCTACGACTCATGCTTTTCAATGTAACAATGCGATTTCCTTGAAATCAATTTCTAAGATCAATAAAATAGCACCATTGGGAAGACCCTTCATATGCAAACGATGTTTGTCTTATACATTTATGTCACATGGTTTGTTTTAATAATATTTGAGTGTCTCACGTTAAATGATTCATAAAAACATTGTAAACATCAGGACGTTACCCCAGATTCAACGTAGTTTCAACAGAAACGACTGTGTCTGCTATAACTTGCTTCCTTTAATACGCCACACCAAATTATTCTCCAAACGTAAAATGATTCACCCTGTATATAATATATCGAATTGGTGCGTCAAGTCAAAATATCAAGACTACAAGACAAAATATACACCAAAGTTTTCCAGATCTGTCTGTGTGTTTGAATATAACGGTTTTTTGTTGTCAACACGGGTTACTTAAGTAGTACTATAAGTAGAAACAACAATGATGATGATTACAACAATTCTAGCACCCGTCATTGTTGACGCATTGTTGTTGTGTTTGTACAGGTATACATTAGTAAATGGAAAAAAAATAAAAGTCAAATAAAAGTTTTAAAACGATCAAAAAAAATCACGCCATTGGAGATAATTCGTTTGGTCGCGTTTGCTGAACTCCCATTGGTTTCCAAAGAAACACCAGACTATCGCCAAGAAAGATTTTCACCAAAACACAGAAACCAGAAATGAAAAAAAAATTTTTTGGCAAAACCAGCATCAACATTGAAATTTTTCACATCCCTATCTTTTCTCCGGGTTTACCATTATCAACACACAAAAAAAATAAAAAATCTCCAAAAATTTCCCCAGAACTTCCTTACAGAAGCAGCTGTCTTCCATTTTATATTTTATCCTTTTGGTTCATGGTTTCGCCAGTTTTGGGAGCTCCTGAGGAGCTTTCGCTTTTCTTCTTCTTCTTCTTCTTTACCATCCACCTTTTCCAACACTATACCCCCCTCTTCTCTCTCTCTCTCTTTTACTCACTCTCTCCTGTCGCCTATGAATGTTATTGCACATTTGCCGCGTTATAAAACGCTCGTTCGCCTCTTTTGTCCTCGTCGCCTCGTTTCCTCGTTGCCGCGGGGAGTCTGTCGTCGACGTCGCGAACAGCATGCTGGGTACCAACGCATGCGCGAATGGATAGCTACATACACACACAAAAGTCTTTACTCCTTTTTTTTTCCCTTCTTATTTTTCTTTTATAAACCCTCCCCTCCCCTTTTCTGAATACATACCGACGACAAAACGTACCCAAAAAAAAAAGACAACACAGAGACACAACCATCACCATAACGCGTCGTTATCTGAAGACAAGTGTGACCAGAGTTGCAATTTGATAGTTAATGAAAACACAAAGAGGACTATAAAACATTTCCGAGATGTGTACCGCTTCTTCCGGTTTTGTTTTTTTTAAAGAACAGCTTCCCATATGTTTTTGTGTGTGTCAACGTCAACATAGTTTAACTCGTACACACCACCTACGAGAAAAAAATCTGTGCGAAAAGTGTCACCAACAAACGACGCACAAACCACGAGCAAAAGAAAATGTCGCTTCACAATAGACAGTCGACTTTCAGAAAAAAAGTTTATAATCAAAGAGCTTATTTCCAAAACGTCTTAAATCTTCATTTTAGTCATTTTTTGAGATAAAAGGCTCTGACAACTATCTGCGGATCGCTGATTCCAAATATGTTATTTTCAAGACTCAAAACTTATTGTTTCCTACTGAAAAGCACTCTCAAAATCACATTTGTATGCAAAGTCTATGATCAAATGCATAAAAAAAAAACTTGTTTCCTAAAAAATTGCGTTTTTGGATTTAAGACGATCTGCAAATAAGCTCTTAAATTCATGACCAAAACTAACAATAAAATTTTGTCAACCCAACTTCGTGATTTTTGTTTTCATTTTATTTACCAATCTTCCCATTTATTTCCCTGTCCAGATAATATTATTTTGCAAAACCATTAAAATGATTTTTATATTAGCTTCACTTATAAGTTACTTTGCGACTTTTAAGATTGTGAGTGCGTGAGCTGAGAATTAAACGAATACTGGCATCTAAAGACGTTTATGATAATGTACTGTATAATCCAATGGACCAAGAATCGCATAAAGCGAGAACCTCGTACATCAAAAACTGCATAAGCAATGTAACAAAATATCGTACGAATCGAATTTAAAGATTGCAGAAATCGGAAATGAAATTACTAAAACTCGAATAAATCAAATCTCACATTACTCAAAGATCGTATTAATATAGATTCGCATAAATCAAAAATCGCATATAAAAAAATAAAATCCGCAGAAATCAAAAACTCAAAACTTGCATAGATCGAATATCGAATAATTCAAAGATCACATAAATCTAAATTTGCATCTATATGTAAAGCGTATCTTTAATGTACGTTCATTACCCGAACACGCCTCTTAGCTATACATCAAATAAATAAAAAATTATATAAAGTACCGTATAACATACATTTAAAAAAAAAACAGGCACAATTATTACTAATGGTCCATAATGTCATTCCCATAATGCCATCATTATTTAGAGTTCCATATTTTTCAATTCCAAACTCGCCCCATTCCACAACAATCCTAATACCCCCTCATTTCCAACCCTCCCATAAGGGTTTATCAAAATCCACTCCGTTTCTCTTCGGGGCTTTATTGAACGTTGCTTTTAATACCTTCTCATATAAAACAAAAATATAAAAACACAACATTTGAATTTTTTTTTTAAGGCATAATGCTAGTTGTAAAAGACACACCAATAATATAATGATTCATGCGTTTACATCACAAACTACCCCCAACAAATCTTAATCTTCCCTACGCCAAAAAACAAAAAATCTGGATAATTACACTCTTTGGGGGATCTGTAGCAGAAAACTAACACATATGCTTAAGCGAAAAATAGCGACGAAGAAAGAAGTAGAAGAAGAAAAAATAGAGGAAAACGTTCAATCACGCCCACCATTGGGGTCGTTTCATCAACATCAAGCTACAGGGTGGAGCAGAAAACGAGAAGTTGAAAGATTGAAGAGAGATGAAGAAGGAAAAAAAACAAAACAAAAAATAACACGAGTGCACACATAGCCTACCATAAAAAAACACACACAACTGAAAGACTTGCAACCATGTCTTGCGCTAACGACTGTTTGCCAAATGCTCGTTCAATCGACCAATCAAGATGCAGGGTTTCTTTCTTATCAGAGTACCACTAAAAACTCTCTATAATCCTCCACAGAGCCCTTCTACATCACCAGTTACAGTAATATACGCAATTTACAATACAAGGTAGCGCAAAAGTAACGTTACGATTTTAAATGAAAATGTATTTTTTTGGAGTGAACTTGTTTTGTGTTTTCATTTTACAAAATGAAGTACAACCGTGGGAGAATTTAAAAATGTCACAAAACACGCTTCAAAAAAAGAATTCAAATTGTTACGATTTATTTGGAAAACACTGTTAAACATACAACACCATAAAATTAAGCGCTTGCTCGTCATTTTGTGTGAGCTTTCAACATTGCAACAGTACGGTTTTTTTTTGGATTTGGTCTGTAAATCTGCATCAGTGAAGCGGGATAATATATGTATCACAAACTTGACCCTTCCACCTTCCTTTTAGCACTAATTATTTATTCTCGCACTGAACAGTTATGCACTGAATTCCTTTTGAAGTTGTAAAGTCATTTTACAACTTTTTTTCGCGCGGCCATTGCGGGCAAACTATGGAAGCCATAGCATATAGTTATAAATCAATGGAAAGATATTTAATCGAGTTTTCATGTAATAATTTTAATTGTGATCTAGCTCAAGCGGTTCATGAGAAATAGCTTTTTGAGCATTGGTGACAGTTTTTCCGATCCATCCTGTATGTCAACGCTAAAGAAAACGTCATTTGAAAGACCACACATAACTTTATATATTCCAAGAAATGTACTTTTTATTTTTATCATATATACTAACTTAATTCCTTTAAAATCGCCGAGACCTTTGTGCCACCCTTTGTATACAATACTGTGTATACGTTACGTATATTATATACAATACAATACCCACGTGTTAATTGCAAAGTTACATCATGGCACCTTGGACGCGCTTGTTTTCAATACAAAATTCACTGGGCATTCAAAAGGCATAGAAAACTCGGCTTTTGACATTAATGGCCGCTGCCGAAAAGCTATGTTTGTTGTTAACGATGAATGGAAACTCTTTTATCAGCATTAATGGCTCGTCACCATCACTGCCATTAAGTTCTGTACATTGCAAAGTACAGAAAATTGCGGTACATTTTCATTAAAATCGATGTCTGATAATATTTACTATAAACCAGACTACACACAAACATTTGCATAACGTCAATGCGCCATTAACGACAACGTTGACATTTCACACTATTCGCAATTCTGTATGTATGTATGTATACAGAATATACAGTAAGTATATACTGTGCATACATATACAATAAACACACACACATTA